>JAQZBX010102135.1:0-11061 GCA_029593785.1 Cabassous unicinctus | reverse complement strand
CGGATTAAATGCTATCCCAATCAAAATTTCAACAGCCTTCTTTGCGGAAATGGAAAAAACACATCGTCAAATTTACATGGAAGTGTAAGGGGCACCAGATAGCCAAAGCCATCTTGAAAAAGAAGAATGAAGTAAGAGAACTCATGCTTCCTAATCTTAAAATTTATTACAAAACTACAGTAATTGAAACAGTATGACCAGCACAAGGACAGACATACAGATCCTTGGAATTGATTTGAGGGTTCAGAAATCAACCCTCACATTTATGGCCAACTGATTTTTTTATAAGAGGGTAAAAACCACTCAATTGAAAAAGCTTAGTCTTCTTTAACAAAATGGTGCTAGAATACTGGATCTCCATTTGCAAAAGAATGAAGGTGGAATCCTACCTCATACCATATACAAAAATCAACTCAAAATGGATCAAAGACCTAAATATAAGAGACAGAACTATAAAACTCCTAGATAATGGGAGAAAATATTTGGAAACCTCATATCTGATAAGGGTATAATATCCCGAATATTTAATTAAAGAAGTCCTTCAACTCAATAACAAAAAAAAAAACCCACTATTTAAAAATGGACAAAAGCACATGAAAAGATGCTCAACATCTTTAGCCATTAGGGAAATGCAAATCAAAACCATAATTGCATACCATTTCACACCCACTATAATGGCTACTTTTTTTGTTGTTGTTGTTTTTTTAATTACAAAGTGTTAGAGGGTATGTGGGGAAATAGGAACACTCATTCATTACTGGTAGGAATTTAAAATGGTGCAGCTGTTGTGGAATACAGTTTGGCAGTTCCTTAGAAAGTCAAGAATAGAATTACCATATAACCTGGTACTTCTAGGTATATGCCCAAAAAAATTGAAAGCAGGATCCCAAGCAGATATTTGCACACACTGATGTTCATAGTGGCATTATTCAAAATTGCCAAAAGATTGAGGCAGCCTAAGTGTCTGTCTTTGGTGAGTGGATAAACAAAATGTAGTATATACACGCAATAGAATATTCTTCAGCTGTAAAAAGGAATGAAGTTCTGATACATGTGACAAAATGGATGAACCTTGAAGACATCATGTTGAGTGAAATAAGCCAGACACAAGAGGACAAATAATGTATGATCTCACTGATAGGAAATAATTAGAACAAGCAAACTCATAGAATTAGAAACTAGAATATAGGTTACCAGGAGACGGGGTGGGGGTAAGGAAATATGGAGCTAAGGTTTAAAATGTGCAGAGTTTCTATTTGTGACAATGGTAAAGTTTTGGTAATGGATGGTCGTGATGGTAGCATAACATTGTGGATGTAATTATATATGTTAATTACATATTTGTATGTGGTTAAAAGGGAAAGATTTTGTTGTATTTACGTACTAGAATAAAATTTTTTAAATTAGGACTATACAACACAGTAAACACTAAATTAATACATGGACTATAGTTAATAGTACAGTTATCAAAGAGTGCTTTCATCAGTTGTAACAAATGTACCACACCAATGCAAGGAGTCAGTAATAGGTTGATATATGGGAATCCTGTACTTTATACATGATTTTTCTATAAACCCAAAGCCTCTCTAATAAAATATATATATATATGTACGTGTATATATATATATACATATTTATGTAGTTAGTGTATATATATAATAATTCTAAAGTAGAATAAAATCTAGAGCCACCCGTTTATGTTGCCTGAAACACTTTTATGTGATTTTATAACCATTTGTCCTTTTTGTAGGAAAAAGATGGCTTTAACAGACTATGACTTTTTTGTGCTGTTGGGCAAGATACACAGCTAAACACAGCTTCCCAGGACATGTTTCAGTATATTGCCACCAAAAAAGAGAACTTGAAATGTGTACAAATTCCCTATCCCTTGTGAATAAGTTTCTGTGAGGAAAGTAATATAAGGATCAGAACATCTCCCAAATTCCCCAGGGTAAGCCCCCAAAAATCTTGTTAACTGATCCAATTCTGGAGCCCCAGACCACTGAGACCTGTTTTCATGAAGAGGCTAGGAACAATACAGATGATAACAGTATATTATGTGACACTTTTTAATAGAGTTAAGAGGGAATTTCCATCTGGTTGCAGCCATTTTCTAGCCCAGAGAAGCACCTCAATTAGGTATATCATGAAACAGTGTAACCTTAACCCTTGAAGGTTCAAAAACCTGATTATGTCAACAGCACATAAAGGATTTACTCTTGGAAAGAAATCTAAACAAGGCATTCATAGACTCAAATGTTTGAATGTCTTAAGGAAAGGCAGTTTGGTGCATACATCTTACAAAAAGACTTGAATAGATGAAGCATCCAGCTTCCAACTTGCCTGCAGATCCAGAACATTAAACCTATGTTAATGAAGTCTCCTTCTCCCTGGAATTCTATTGATGTATATTCTGTTGAATCTTCCAGTCTGAGGAACCAGTCTCTATCTTTATGTGTTTCCAGTTTCAGAGGGCCACCTTATTCTGTGAAAGTATTTCCTGCCACATCTTCCGTTTCTCTTCTCTTTACTTCAGTCAGGACAAATGGGCTACTACCTCAGTTAGCTTTGATACAAATTCGTAATGTGTCTTTTTTTTCCTAAATTTTAAAAGTATATATAATGCTATGAAGGTAATGCTGGAAAAACTGTGTGCAGTTACTTGGACCACCAAAATCTCCCAACCCACTTTGCAGTCATCACCAATAGAGGCCACAATAATTCTTCCTAATTAAAAAAAAAAATTGTTTTTCTAACAATTTATTATCATAAGGAAAAAATTAGCGTTTGTTCAGGTTATCAGATAACTATTCACTTACATTTAGTTACATTAAAAAGTAACCACAGTCATCATATTGAACATTGTTCTGGAAGTTCTAGCTATAGGACAAGAAAAAGAAATGATAGAACAAGAGGGAAAAACTATTTACACATGCATATCATATGAACAATTTATTTTGAGGTAGAATTTGTCTGCCAGTAGCAGAAATCACAAAGGTAAAGATTCAGAGATTTAACCACATGAATATTTAAAATTTTCTTGTATTGGAAATAAAATTAATAGAATATAAAAACTATGAAAACATACTTTGGGAAAAAAAATAAATATTAATAATTGATTAAACCAATGCCTCTTACTGAATCTCACTAGTAAGCAAAAAAATAAAATATAAAACAATGACATATTTTGGGGGGCTTTCAAAATGAAGAAGCAAAAGCATTATTTAAAAGTTTTGGGGTGGGGCAGATATGGCTCAAATGGTTGGGCGTCCATCTCCCATATGGAAGGACCTGGGTTCGAACCCCGGGACCTCCCGGTAAAAATTAAAAAAATAAAGTTTTGGAAAGCGTCTGACCAAATTGGCCCTCTTTTAGTCTAGGATTATAAAGTATTGTAATCTCTCTGGAGAACAATTGGGCAGTATATTTCAAAAACCTTTAAATTATGCATGTTCCCTAACCCAGTAGTTCTCCTCTTTGGGACTTTCTTTGAGGAAATAATCAGATTGCCTGTAGAGGTTTATCTACTTTATTAGGGGTCTTTATCATAATGTGATTTATAATCAAGGAAAATGGTAAGCAACCTAAATGTCTAGCATTTAGGGGTTTGAATAATTTAGATATATAAAATACGTATTATGGAGTAGTATGCTTCCATTAAAACTTGTTTTTAGGAGAATATTTAATGTCCTCAAAAACGCTTGTGGTATATGAAATGAAAGAAAATGTGGCTTCTAACTCATATGTGTAGTATGATCCCAGTTTGTATCTTTTTCTTTGTGTTTTTTTGGGAACACAAATAAGATATCTTTTATTTATCAGTAAATACAGCCCTGATTTATTTCTATTAACCTCCTGAAATAGAAATAAAAGAGGAATCATTGTGTTCCAAATTACTCTTTGAAGAGTTTAAAGGAAATTTTCTTAGAAATAACCAGGAACGTCTTTCTATTTATATAGATATTCCCGATCAAGTTATAAGAGTTTTCAAAGCAGATCAACAAAGTTGCTACATCATCATCAGTAAAGACACCACGGCTAAAGAAGTAGTTTGTCATGCTGTTCATGAATTTGGTTTGACTGGTGCATCCGATACATATTCTCTCTGTGAAGTTTCTGTTACTCCTGAGGGTGTCATAAAACAGAGAAGACTTCCAGACCAGTTCTCCAAATTAGCTGATAGAATTCAGCTCAATGGAAGGTGAATGTACTTATTTGTAGATGTGCTTATTTGTAGATATGTTTCTTAAAAGGAATATTTTAAATAGAAATATTAGTATGTTTTAAGACCACTGAATTCTCTCTAAAATTAAAGTAGGTTCTTCTTCCCGCCCTTTCTTGTCTCCATTGATTATGTAAATCCAATCTTAGGGTGTTAGCAATCATAAGGTTACCCAAAATTGGGGAGATGACTCCTGATGGAACCACTGATTTACACTAATCCCTATTTTTCATAGATGAGGAAACTGAGGGATACATATGGTTATATGTTTCAATGTGTATGTATTAATTTATAATTTATTTTTAATATGAACAGTATGTACTTTGAGCAAAAGAATTCATGGTTTTCAGTTCTTTTCATAAGTAGTTTTCCTTCTGTGAATGAGCAGGTCAAACTAATTTTTTAAAATGTACCCCAAAAATCATTTGATAAACTGGAAGATTCTTTGAATAATACATTTGTTCTTTTCATTACTCTGGTAATTTTCTCTGAGAATAATTTTAATCTTTTTTAGTGAGCCCAATTTCATGTGTAGAGATCCCTGGGATCCTTAAAATACTGAGTATCTTAGTTTGCCACAGGGCTTCCAATACAAAATACCAGAAATGGGTAGCTTTTTATAAGGGGAATTTTATTTAGAGTAAAAGCTTACAGTTCCAAGGCCATGAAATATCCAAATCAAGACCTCAGCAGAGATGCTTTCTCACTAAAGTCAGCTACTGGTGATCCTGGCATCCTGCCACATGGCAAAGCGACATAGCAGTGGATCTCTGCTGAGGTCCCTGCCTTCCCCTCCAGGCTCACCGTCTCCTGGAGCCCAGCTGTAGGCAATCAGGCATATGACTTGTCTCTTCACCCTTGAGCTGCTTTATGGGCCCAGCCTCTTGGGGGCTTCATGCTTAAGTTTTGACTGCTAGTGATCCTCAAGTCCTTTCATATAGAAGGGTCAAAAAATGGCGGTTTCCTTTCCCTGTGTCTCCATTTATATAAAGCTCCAGTAAGAGGGCAGAGACCCAACCTAAGTCACATCTCAGTAACATAGTCCAGTCAGAAGGACTGTACACCCCCTGGGAGTAGGGCCACACCTCCTTCCTCTGGCTACACTCTGTCCAATTTCTTCCCATATCTGCAGCAGCTTTCTGCAGAGAAATGTGTTGGTATCTGCCTATGTTTGGAAAGCCACCAAAGCAAGGAGCAAAACAGTGTTCAAATTGGTAGGAAAAGCTGTTTCAAGTCCAGAAAAATACCCAGTGTTCTCATTTTGTAAGAAATGGACCCTAAGATAACTCAGAAATTGTATCAGTTGGTGAAGGGGAAAAAAAGCCCATGAGGTGGGAGTTGTGTTTATGACCCACATTTGGGGGAAGACCTGATAAAGAGAGTGAAAGGCAAACAGCAAAAACAAAAGAACCAATTCACCACCTTTAAAAAGAGATTTGCAAGATTTATAGAGTCAGAAACTAGAATAAAGTTTCTCAGGGGCCGATATGGGGATAGGGGATGGGGAGTTTAAAAGTTTTGGTAGTGGATGGTGGTGATGGTAGTACAACATTGTAAGTGTAATGAACACCAGTGAATTACATATTTCAATGTCAAAAGGGGAAATTTTTAGGTTATATATGTGTTCTAGAATAAAAAAAATTTAAAAGAGGGGGCGCTTTACACCCACTGCAATGGATTAGTTCAAGAACATAATCTTTTCCTTTTGGGGAATCATAAAAGAACTTCAGTCACACTAACCGTCATGGTTTACTGTGAAGAAAAAGCAACCTCTGCTTTGCTGGCCTGCACATAGTGGTTGAGAGTATGGACCCTGGAGCCAAACTATCTGTATTTAAATCCCAATTCTGGCTCTGTGATCTTGGACAAGTTCTTTGGTTTCTCTTCCTAAATTTCCTCATCTATAGAATGGGATGATAATAATAGAACCTACTTCATAGGGATATCAAAAGGATTACATGAAATAATAAAGTACTCTAAGTGTTAGAAAGAACTACTTTTATTATCTGTAGCATAGTGATTCTCAACACTGTTATTTATGGCAATGTCTTGAGCATGTCAACAGTTAATGGTAGGAGAAAAAAAAGGTATAGTTCCTTACAGTATAAAGTAGGTAGGTGCTAACTTAGATATACTATAGATCAGTTGTATATCAGAAGGAACCATTTCATGAATTAAAAGCTCCATGCGATGTAATATGTTACCTCTTTTCCCTACTGTACAAGATGTTTCCCACCTGTAAATACTTTAGGCCCATATCTTAGATTTTAAGTACCATAAAATTGTTGATCTAAAAGAAGAAAGGAAAATTCAGGTCTTTTGTATGGTTGCTGCTCAATGCCATTTGTTCGAATGGAGGTTTGTATTTAACAAGGGAGAAACCTTTAGTGGAAAAGTTTCCCTTCTTTGTTTCATTCTTTGCTTCTATTAGTATTTTAGGGAAAAAGAAATGAGGGCAGCATTAGCTTCTGCCTAGAAGTATAAACAGTAATGATTCAGGGGTTTATTTTGCCTTACTTAGAATTCATTCCATCCATGAACAAATATTGATGCACCAACTGTGTATCAGATACTATTCTAGGTTCTAGCCTTGCCCTCATAGAGATTTTTATTCTCAAGATTATACACATAAGACTGTTCACACATGATGAGTAGTTTCCTAAATCATTAAGTTCATGGCATAATCAATATTATTTTTACTCTTTAAAATAGATGCCAAATGGCAGAAGAGAAGAATAACTTCTTTAAAATTCTCATTTAAAATGCTGATTTTCCATTGCTTTTGTAAATATTCTGCTAATGTTTTGGGTGCAAAGTTATTAACAGTAAAATGAAAATTGGTATTGACAATTTTATAGAGGAAAAGTACTCATAAAAGTGAAATTGCTTATATAAACTATTTTTCTTTTTTAGGTACTACTTGAAAAATAACATGGAAACAGAAACCTTATGTTCAGATGAAGATGCTCAAGAGCTAGTTAAAGAAAGCCAGCTGTCCGTGCTACAGCTCAGTACCATTGAGATTGCCACTCAACTGTCAATGCGAGACTTTGATTTGTTTCGAAATATTGAGCCTACTGAATATATTGATGACCTTTTTAAATTAGATTCTATAACAGGAAATACTCACTTGAAAGAGTTTGAGGACATTGTAAACCAAGAAACATTCTGGGTTGCCTCAGAGATTTTAACCGAATCCAATCAGCTCAAACGAATGAAGATTATTAAACATTTTATTAAAATTGCGCTTCACTGCCGTGAATGTAAGAACTTCAATTCCATGTTTGCAATAATAAGGTAAGTTTATACAAAGTAGGTCCAAATAGCTGTATGTGGTTTGGTCATGATATTAGACACGAAGCTATATTTTCCCTTTGTTGCTCATGCTTTTGATGTCGTTGCTAAGAATTCACTACTAAATCCAAGGTCATGAAGGGATGCCTCTGTGTTTTCTTCTAAGCGTTTCATAGTTTTAGCTCTTATATTTAGGTGGTTGATCCATTTTGAGGCAATTTTTGTATATGGTCTGAGGTAGACATCCGATTTCATTCTTCTGCATGTGATATCCAGTTGCCCCAGCATCATTTGTTGAAGAAACTATTCTTTTCTTGTTGAATTAGTAAATTGGCCATAGAGGTATGGGTTTATTTTTGGACTCTCAGTTTTATTTCATTGTTCTATACGTCTATTCTTATGCCAGTACCACAAGTTTTGATTACTGTGACTTTGTAAGTTTTGAAATTGGGAAGACTCCATCTGTGTTCTTTTTCAGCATTGTTTTGGCTATTCAGGGCCCCTTGCAATTCCATATGAATTTGAGGATCTCCTTTTCCATTTGCTTTGGGTAGTATTATCATCTTAACAATATTAAGTCTTCTAATTCATGAACACAGGATATCTTTCCATTTATTTATATCTTTAAGTTCTTTCAGCAATGTTTTGTAGCTTTTAACTGTACAAGTATTTCACCTACTTGGTTAAATTAATTTCTGGGTATTTTGTTCTTTGGAGTGATATTGTAAATTCATTGGTTTTCTTAATTTCCTCTTTGGATTACTCATTGCAAGTGTATACAAATGAAATTGAATTGGTTTTTGCATATTGATCTTGTATTCTGTAACCTTTCTGAACTCCTTTATTCATTCTAGTTTGTTAATAGATTCCTTAGAATTTCTGTATAGAAGATCATATCATCTGCAAATAAATACAATAGACATTCTAGTATGTATGAAATGGTATCTCATTGTAGTTTTGATTTACATTTCCCTTATGTTGAACATCTTTTCGTGTGTTTTTGACCATTTATATATCTTCTTTGAAGAAAAGTCTATTCAAGTCTTTTGCCCATTTTTTAATTGGGTTGTCTTTTTGTTGCTGAGTTGTGGGGTTTCTTTATGGGGATATTAAACCCTAACCAGGTATGTGGTTTCCAAATATTTTCATGATGAAGTCCTTTGATGCACAAAAGTTATTAATTTTGATGTACCATTTCTTTTTTTTCTCATGCTTTTGGTGTAAACCTAAGAAAGTATGGTTTAACACAGGGTCCTGAAGATGCTTCCTTACGTTTCATAGTTCTGGTTCTTATATTTTTGTCCTTGATCCATTTTGAGTTGGTTTTTGTATATGGCATAAGGTAGGGTTCCACCTTCATTCTTTTGCTAATGGAGATCCAGTATTCCTAAGCACCATTTGTTGAAGAGACTGTTCTTTCACAGTTGAATGGACTTAACAACCTTGTCAAAAATCATTTGGCTATGTGTGAAGGATGATTTCCAAACTCTCAATTTGATTCCTTTGGTCTATATGTCTGTCCTTGGGCCAATATCATGCCGTTTTAATTACTGTAGCTTTGTAATAAGTTTTAAAATGGAGAAGTGTGACTCAAACAATTTTCTTCTTCTTTTTCAACATTATTTTCGCTATTTTGTACCCTTTACATTTACATTTTTTTTTTTTTTTTTTTAAGATTTATTTTTGATTTATTTATTCCTCCCCCGCCCTTCCCCCCATTGTTTGTGCTTGCTGTCTGCTCTATGTGTCTGTTCATCTTCTCTCTAGGAGGCACCGGAAACCGAACCTGGGACCTCCCACGTGGGAGAGAGGCACTCAATCGCTTGAGCCACCTCCACTCCCTACTTTGTTGTGTCTCATTGTGTTTCATCTTTGTGTCTCCTTGTTGCATCATCTTGTTGTGTCACCTCACCATGCTAGCCCGTCGCACCAGCTTGCTGTCTTGCTTGTCTTTTCCAGGAGGAACCGGGAACCGAACCCAGGACCTCCCATGTTGTATGAGGGAGCTCAATTACTTGAGCCACATCTGCTTCAGCCATATAAATTTGATGGTTATCTTTTCCATTTCTGCAAAGAAGACTGTTGGAATGTTGATTGGGGATTTTGTTTAATCTATAAATTGCTTTGGGTAAAATTGACATCTTAACAATATTTAGTCTTCCAATCCATTAACACGGAATGTCCTTCCATTTATTTAGGTCTTTGATTTCTTTTAGCAATAATTTGTAACTTTCCATGTACAAGCCCTTTACATCTTTGATAAATTTATTCCTACATATTTGCTGCTTTTAGGTTGCTATTGTAAAGGGAATTTTTTTTCTTGATTTCCTCTTTAGATTGTTTGTTACTAATTATATAGAAATACTACTGATACTGGAGTGTTGATCTTGTACCCTGCCACTTTGCTGAATTCATTTATTAGCTCTAGTAGCTTTGGTGTGGACTTTTCAGGATTTTTTAATATGTAGGATCATCTCATCTGCAGATTGGGAAAGTTTTGCTTCTCTCTTTCCAATTGGTTGCGTTTTATTTCCTTTTTTGCCTAATTGTGCTCTAGCTAAATTTTCCAGTACAGTGATGAATAACAGTGGCAACAGACGGTATTCTTCTCTTGGTCCTGATCTTAGGGGAGAAGCTTTCAGTCTTTCACCATTGAGTGTGATATTAATGGTGGAATTTTCATATATGCCTTTTATCATGTTGAGGAACTTTCCTTCTATTCCTAGTATTTTATGTATTTTTATGAATTTTGTCAAATACCCTTTCTGTTTTTCCCTTCTTTCTGTTAATGTGGCATGTTACATTATTTGATCTTCTTATGTTGAACCACCTTTGCATACCTGGATTAAATCCCACTTGACCATGGTATGTAATTCTTTTAATGTGCTATTGGATTTGGTTTGCTAGTATTTTGTTAAGGATTTTTGCCTGCATATTTATAAGGGATAATATTGGTCTGTAATTTTCTTTTCTTGTGATATCTTTATCTGGCTTTGGTATGAGGTATGGTATGTTGACCTCATAAGAATGAGTTAGGGAGTATTCCCTCCTCTTCAGTTTTTTGGAAGAGTTTGAGCAGGATTGGTGTTAGTTCTTTTTTGAATGTTTGATAAAATTCACCAGTGAAGCCATCTATCTGTTCCTAGGCTTTTCTTTTTTGGGAAGTTTTTTTGGGTTTATGTTTTTGTTTTTGTTTTACTGAAAAAAATTTATTAAAATTGCACATGACTATTTGTGCACATCAAATAGTTGCTTTACATAAAGAAAATCAGTGTGTTGGGAAGTTTTTGATGACTTATTCAATCTTTTTACTTGTTATTTGTCAGTTGAGATCTTCTGTTTCTTCCTGAGTCAGTGTAGGTAGTTTGTGTGTTTCTAGGAATTTGTCCATTTCATCTATATTATCTCAATTTGTTGGCATACAGTTGTTCATATTATGCTAGTTAATTTTTTCCACTTCTTTTCCTTGCCATATTGTGTTGCTGCACCAAGCTTTTTATTTTATTAACATTGAATATATGGAGTCTTGGGAGACAAAATTAGAA
>JAQZBX010102134.1:0-11192 GCA_029593785.1 Cabassous unicinctus | reverse complement strand
TCGT
Organism: Cabassous unicinctus; assembly: GCA_029593785.1. Taxonomy (NCBI): domain Eukaryota; kingdom Metazoa; phylum Chordata; class Mammalia; order Cingulata; family Chlamyphoridae; genus Cabassous; species Cabassous unicinctus. The sequence continues at coordinate 11,188 of JAQZBX010102134.1, read as the reverse complement.
ATACCTTGGTTCAAAAGTTTTAATAAGTCTTCTGACTTTAAATGATAAAAATTTATGTTAACATAATGGTTCAGCTGAAGTAAATCTTTTTTTTTTCTGACTTTATCAATCATGAAAGTTTATTTTAGAAAAGTTGGAAAGAGAAGAAAGTGAAAGAAAATGGAAATGACCTTTCTTCCACTTTCTGTGGGTAGTAATATTTTGGTGCATTTTCTTCTGGTCTTTTTTCTTGTATGTAAATGTTACTAAGTTATATAATTGAAATCATACTGTGTATACAACTTTGTGTCCCGGTTATAAGAGGTTTACATTACCAAATAAGAAATCCTCCTCTGGTTAGGAATTCTTTATAAATATAAGCTTTAATAGCTATTTAATATAATGAATATGTTGTAATAAGTTTTAGCTGTTTTCTTCTTGTTCACATTTAGGTTGGTGCTAGTTTTTAACTGTTATAAACAATGCAGTGATACACAGATATCTCTGAAATTTAAATTATTTCCATAAGATTAGTCTCTAAAGGTAGAGCTATTGGGACAAACAGGATAAACACTTAAAACTTTAAAAGTCTTCCAATCCATAAGCATGGGATGTCTTTCCATTTATTAAGGTCTTTAATTATTTTCAAAGATTTTTTTATAATTTCAGTGTACAAGTCTTGAACTAGGTGTTTTTTCTTTTGGGTGCTCTTGTAAATGGAATTGTTTCCTTAATTTCATTTTCAGATATTTCATTATTTGTGTATAGAAATACAATTGATTTTTGTGTATTGACCTCATATCCTGCAGCCTTCATTCTATTAGCTTATTAGTTCTAATAGTTTATAGTTTTTTTTACTGGATTCTTTAGGCTTTTCTATATAAGGATCATGCTGTCTGCTAATAGAGATAGTTTTTTATTTCTTTTTCTTGTTTAATTGCCCTGGCTAGACCCACCAGTGCAATGTTTAGTAGAAGTGGCAAAAATGGACAACCTTTCTTAGTGGGAAAGCTTACCATTAAATATAGCTGTGTGTTTATCAGGTTTAGGAAGTTCTCTTCTATTCCTAGTTTGTTGTGTATTTTTATCTTGAAAGGGTCTTGGAGTTTTTCAAATGTTTTTTTCTGCATCTGTTGCGATGATCATGTTGTTTTTGTGCTTTATTCTGCTAATATGGTATATTATGTTTATTGATTTTCATATGTTGAGCCAAGCTTGTATTCCTGGGTTAAATCCCACTTGGTCAGGGTGTATAATTCTTAACTTTATTATAATAAGTACTTCTTAAAACACAAAAATGTTCACCCCTCTCTCTCCCCACTTGCTTTATCAAGCCTCCATCCTTCATTATCTCCTTTTTTTACTGTTAGCTTCTTGCTTTATTCCTTTCTTGTGAGAAAACTGTTTTAACTGTCTGTGAGTAATAGAAGAGGCTGCCTGGAAAGCCCTTTCTCATTATCTTCTCTATTTTAAGCCATTGCTCTTGAAAGGGTTTATTGGCACATACCAGGACAGTATATTCTTGGGAAAAGCAAAACAGATTTGTGTGTCAATCTGAAAAAGTCATAGTAGGGATGATGATTTGATTCAGTCCAACCATTAATTACTTTTTACTGAAGTCAGGTAAACTAGACAGAGTAACAAAGCAGCAATATATAGTAGGTTATACTATATACCTTGACCTCCTTAATAAATAGGTAAAAAGACCTTTATACATAGTAGGTCCTCAGAATGGCTGCTGTTGCTAGAAATTTAATGCTAGGAGACACCACCAGTCTCCCTGTTAGCCAGAATAGAATTATTCCATATCTCTTATTGAAAAGATTATTTTCTGTTTATATGAGTAATATATATTCATAAAAAATTCCGTAACAGCATGCACCAACATAACCGGAATTATAATTTTATAAGTGGCCTGTCTTACTGTATTCAATTATTACCTTAAGGCAATTACCATTGGCTTAAAGTTTCCAGAATTATTTCATTAAATTTTATTTAATGAAGAGTCACAGTGGCCTAGGCATCTTAGGTTTCTTTGACATTCTCAAAACAGCAAAAGACTGGTACTTCTGGTTTTGACATCTATTTTAAGTGGGTAGGAAAAGAGCTGGGACATCTTTGACAGCATTGATCAGAAATTAGACGAGGTAGCTGTATTAGTCAGCCAAGGGGGTGCTGATGCAAAATACCAGAAATCTGTTGGCTTTTATAAAGGGTATTTAATTGGGGTAGAAGCTTACAGTTACCAGGCCATAAAGTATAAGTTACTTCCCTCACCAAAGTCTATTGCCATGTGTTGGAGCAAAATGGCTGCTGATGACTGTGAGGGTTCAGGCTTCCTGGGTTCCTCTCTTCCTGGGGCTTGCTTCTCTCTGGGCTCAGCGCCTCTGTGTTCTCCACAAGGCCCAGCTATAGACTATCAGGCAAACAGCTTGTCTCTTTTCCCCGAGGCCTTCTCTCCGTCCTCATGACCAAGCTCCTCTGTGTGCTTACTTCCAGGGGCACCAGCTCAAAAACGCAGCATCAAGACTCCAACTCTGTCCTTTGCCATTTCTTTTATCTGTGAGTTCCCACCCAACAAGGGTCGGGGACTCAACGCTCTACTTATGTGGTCCAATCAAAGTCTTAAATAATTATTTAATCAAGTAAAAGTAAAACCTCTGAATCCAATACACTCTAATACGCCCAGAGGAAAAGACCAGTTTACAAACATAATCCAATATTTCTTTTTGGAATTCATCAATAATATCAAACTGCTATAGTAGCATTCCAAGAATCATTTATTTTTTTTATATTGAAGACATTGCAAGTATTCTAAAATTCCATAATTGTTATACAGAATTGCAAGTCAAGTAGCTGCTTTGGACCTTGGCTATAAACCTGGAGTTGAAGCAATTCGGAAGAACCCTCCCAAAGTGTTGTTTCTCCTGGGAGCAGATGGAGGTTGTATTACTCGACAGGATTTGCCAAAGGATTCTTTCATTATTTATCAAGGTAAATAGCCTCTATGACAACAAAAACAGAGCAATATACATATATCATGTATATTGGAAACTGTTTTGCATTATATTTAGTGGACTGAATATTTTCCATTCTGGAATTACTAAAAATTGTCTTATTCAAACCATAGGTTTTATTACTTACATAGTTTATATCACCATTAAGAATTACTACCTGATGTTATTAAATAACAATTCAAAGCAATCTAAATGCATGGTACAGGAATGGCTAAATTATGGTTTATTTATACAAAGGAATGTTATGGAGACATTTAAAAAGTCAGCTTTATTTAACATTATTATATAACCAGAGGAAAGCACTTTTATATGAATGTATTGTAAAAAGTTTTAAAAACCTATAAAAAAAAGTTGGATCACTCATTTGGAGAAATCTATAGCTTAAGAAAATAAAATCCAAATTAACATTATCTTCAGAGAAAATGACGGAGATAAGTGATATTAGTTTGACTTTGTCACTTTAGAATGTCACCTTTTCAACAGCAGAAATTTTGATGTAACAGTAAAAACCTCATAACATTTTAAGTTTCAACCTAAGTTAATTTCATCATGTGTTATAGGACATTTAATGAATCATATTTAAACATAGTACTCCTTTGGTTTTTTTGTGTTTGGCTCCTTTTCGAGTCTCAGTCATTGTAAATGTAGTCAGTTTTCCCTGGAATAAATAGAATCCAGGGTATTCCTGGGTATTTTAATAGAGAAAAGTATTATGCAACTTTCAACTTCATTTTACATATAAACACCATATATTTATTAGGCCTCCTTTTAGTGCCATGGTACAAGAAAAGCATTATACAATATTTTGCGTTTTTTGTTTGGTAAAGTTAATCCAAATTGCATGAACTAAAACCCTGTTCCCTAGTCCTTTCCAGATATAATCATTGATGACAGTTTTAATATACATATTTCATACAATTTCATATGCATATACAAACATAAAATGAGGTCAAACTTTATATAGTTCTCTTTGTTACACTTGACTTAAATCTATTTCTAGATCTCGTTTCTTTTTGTGTAACTTTTGTCTTAACATTTAAACCATTAATAGGGGGTAGTCTTTTAGAATAATATTTCCTATAATTTCCTGCCTATACCTTTTTTTTTAATATATATTTTTTATTTTTTTAAAGATACTTAGATTACACAAATGTTACACAAAAAATATAGGGATTCCCATTTGCCCTGCTCCCTAAGTCTATACCTTTTTTAGTATTATTATGGTCATATTCCTGTTTTACACTTTGCATTGCTCCACCATTTCAGTCTGCTTTATCAGCTTTCACTAACTGCAGTATACTTAATTCCTATTGCATATACTTGTATAATATTATATACATATATATCAATCTAGGTTCTCTAGGGAAACAGAACCAACAAGAGATATCTGTAAATATTATCAGGTTTATAAAATAGTCTCATGTGACCGTGAGGATGCATGAGTCCAAATTCAGTAGGTCAGCCTACAAGCCAGGAACTCCAATGAAAGTCCTCAATGAATTCCTCAGGAGAAGCTGGCTATCTGAAGTAGAGATGGAAATTCTCTCTTCTGACTACTGAAATTACTTTGCCTTTTAAGGCTTTCAACTGATTGGATGAGACATCTCTCATTGCTGAAGGCAGTCTTCTCAGTTGATTGTATGTAATCAGCTGTAGATCAGCTCATAGATGATTTAAGTCCATGAAATGTCCTCACAGTAACAGGAGGACAGTGTTTGCTTGACCAAACAGCTGGGCACCATTATCTAGCCAAGTTGACACGTGAGCCTAACCATCACAACATATTTTTATATTTACATACAATAGTCTGAAAAGATATTTACCAAATTCTTCAGCAGTAATTCTCCTTGGGAAGGGCATTGAATTGGGTGAGGGAGGCTTTAATTTCTACTTTTAAATTACTTCAGTACTGTATTGTTCTAACCTTAAAGATACTTTTGTAATTTAAAATATGGAGTTTAAAAAGGATATACAAAAAAAGCATGAGTCTCAAAAGAAAAAATAAATTGGATTTCATAAAAATTAAAAACTTTTGTTCATAAGAGGACATTATCAAGAAAGTGATAAGACAGCCAATAATAGAATGGGAGAAACTATTCGGAAGCCATTTATCTGATGAGGGTTTAAGAATATAAGAAGAAATCCTTATATTTCTTAATAACCCAAGATAACCCAATTTAAAAATGGGCCAAGAATTTGAATAGTCATTTTTCCAAGAAGATATATAAATGGCCAAAAAGTACATGAAAAGATGCTCAACATCATTGGCTATTAGGGGAAATGCAAATCAAAATCACAGTGAGATACCACCTCACACCCACTAGAATTGCTACTATTAAAAAAACAAACAAAACAGAAAATAGGAAATGCTGGCAAGCATGTAGAGAAATAGAAACCTCAGTACATTGTTGTTGGGAACGTAAAATGGAACAGTTGCCTTGGGAAAGAGTTTGGCGGTTCCTCAGGAAGTTAAGTATAGAATTACTATATAATACGCAATCTCACTTCTAGGTATATACCCACAAGAATTGAAAGGAGGGACTTGGGCAGATATCTGTACACCAGTGTTCATAGCAGCATTATTCCCAATAACCAAACGGGGGGAGGAACCCAAATGTCCATCAGCAGATGAATAGATAAACAAAATGTGGTGTATGCATAAAATGGAATGTTACTCACCTTTAAAAGAATGAAATTCTTATACGTGTGAACCTTGAAAACGTCATGTTCACATGACGTGAATTCAGACACAAAGGGACAGATTACATGATTCCACTTACATAAAATAGGTAGAGGAAGCAGATATAACTTAAGCTGTTAAGCACCTGCTTCCCACACGGGAGGTCCTGGGTTTGGCTCCTGGTGCCTCCTAAAAACAAAACAAAAAAACAAACAAGCTAACAAATTAAAACAAACAAACAAACAAACAAAAAACTCCGGGGAGCCTATGTGGCTCAGTGTTTGAGTGCTGGCTTCCCACTTACGAGGTCCTGGGTTCAATCCCCAGCCCCAGCACCTCAAAAATAAAATAAAATAGGTAGAATATACAGATTCATAGAGGCAGAAAGTAGAATAGAGGCTCCAGCTAGAGGAGGAGGAGGATGGGGATTAATGCATAATGGGTGTTAGATTTTGGTTTGTAGTGATGGGAAAGTTCTGGTAATGAATGACGCTGACGGTAGCACAACATTGAATGTGATTAATTCCACTGAACTGTATGCTTGGGAATGGTTGAGATTGAAAAGTTTATGTTGTATATGTTTCTACAAATTTTTAAAAAAGTTACAAAGGAAAAATGGCAATTAAATGCAATACATGATCCTGGACTGAATCTAATAATGGAGAAAATGCCCATTGGGACATGGAAAAATTGGAATATAGACTAAACTTAATGTTAAGTTTCTTGAAGTTGGTAACTCTACTTAAGGTGGTTACACAAGTGAATATCCTTGTTTTTAGGAAATGTACATGGAAGTATTAAGTGTGCAACAAGCACAATGTATTCAACTTACTTTCAAAGGTTTAGAAAATAGGTGGACGGATGGATGGGTTCAAGGATGGATGAATGGATAGAATGATAAGACAAATTTGGCAAAATGTTAAAAATTGGTGGATCTTGTATCTAGGTAGGGACTACGAATTCTCTGTATAGGTTTCATGGTATTTTTGCATCTGTTTTGTAAGTTTGAAATTACTTCAAAATAAAGTGTCAAAAGAAAAAAGGATGTATTGAGGGGTGACATCACCATGTATAAAACAGCTAATTCATTCTTTACCAAAATGTGGTTTGCCATTTTCCATTTTCAACTACTAGGACATCATGGTGATGTGGGAGCTCCTATAGCTGATGTTATTCTCCCAGGAGCTGCTTACACAGAGAAGTCAGCTACTTACGTCAATACCGAGGGCAGAGCTCAGCAGACAAAAGTAGCGGTCACTCCTCCTGGCTTGGCAAGAGAAGACTGGAAAATTATAAGAGCCCTTTCTGAGGTATTATTTTTGAGGCATTTCTTAGTGATGCTGCTATAGCGCTATTTGACACGTTAGCTTGTTTATAGTAATTTCCAAAGTCAGAGATGGTTTGAATAATCTCTGTAGGAAAACTATGTTCAGAAAATGGGGGTTTGAAATTGGTGTTTTTATTGTTGACTTGTCTTTTGCTTAAAAATCTCCCTTTTAGCTCTTTTTGATATAAATATAAGCATTGTGAGATTTAAAATAATATTACCCTGACATCTGTTGATTTATGATTCATAACAGGTTCGCAAAAGCATTCAGTTAGCATTTGTCTCTTTTATCATTTATTTCATGATAAGTATTTTCTAAAGATAAATTTCTCACCCTTCACCTTTGTTTGCGCTTGCTGTCTGCTCTCTGTGTCTGTTCGTTGTGGGCTCGTCTTTTTAGGAGGCACCAGGAACCGAACTCGGGACCTCCCATGTGGGAGGGAGGCGTCCAATGGCTTGAGCCACCTCTGCTCCCTGCTTGCTGTGTCTCTCACTGTGTTTCCTCGTTGTGGCTCTTCGTTGGCATCATCTCGTTGTGTCAGCTTACTGTCTTGCTTGTCTTCTTTAGGAGGCACTGGGAACCGAACCCGGGACCTCCCATCTGGTAGGCAGGTTACCAACTGCTTGAGCCACATCTGCTTCCCTAGTAGAATTTTTATCAACTCTGTTTCTAACCACTTGTTTAATAAATGTATGGCTGTTAATAGACACCAGTAGATGTTTCAGTAGTCCTGTATTATTTCACCATAGTTGTAATTTGAAATATTGAAGCCATATGTCATTTGGGGATATGTGATATGTTGTAGATTGCTGGTATAACTCTTCCATATGATACTCTGGATCAAGTAAGGAACAGATTGGAAGAAGTCTCTCCTAATCTTGTTCGATATGATGATATTGAAGGAGCTAATTACTTCCAGCAAGGAAATGAGCTCTCAAAGGTAATAAAAACTTGTCTCTAAGCAGTTTTCATAATGGCGTAACGAATGGTTTAATCTTACTGGTTTTCACTACTTTATTGATCACTTATTCCTTTTTTTGCAGCTAGTGAATCAGCAACTGCTTGCTGATCCACTTGTTCCATCTCAGCTAACAATAAAAGACTTCTACATGACAGGTATGTAGTTGTGGTCCCCATCAATTTTCTGTAAGCCTGTCTTATGAATTTTATTCGTAAGACATAACATAGCATTCCCTAACATAGCATTCCCTAACATAGCATTCCCTAACATAGCATTCCAACCTGTGAATGTTAATATTTGATATATTAATTTTTTAGGAAGGTGTTTCAACATCTGAATTAATATAATACATATTTTCTGATTTTATTCTAATATTTTGTTTGTTTCTAGAATTGATAATAGAAATGACAGTTAAGTTGAAAATCCAGTAAAACTTAAATATTAATTACTATTGTATGGAAAAACACTTTGTAGCTATAAGGGATGGTTTTGCAACAACTTTGAAGGTTTTCCTGAGAATTATAGAATGAAGATTTAGGACATTCTGATGTGAAACGTGTTCTGATATAAATTGTTAAGGAAGTTTTTAAGAATGTAGAAAGAAAAACATCTGTACTGCAGGCCTTACAATGTTTGATAAAATATCTACTTTATTAGGTCATTAATATAGTTAGATGATTTTAAATAGTCTGCTACCTAAAAGCAGGTAGACGTATATTTAAAAATTTCAGTACTATTTGTGTCTAAGATTATTTTCAATAGGTTTTACAGCTATGTTATAAAAGTTTTATGTTCCATGTAGAATACATACCTGAGCCCAACAAAAAATCATTATGATCCTACTATCTAGAAATAACTATTTATTTTTTTAACAATTTGGTTAGTGGTCTTCCATGGCTATGACATATACTTTTTAAACAAAAAATAAGATTATTCACATACTTTGTTGTCATTTTTTAACAACTTTTTTGAGATAGAATTCACTTACCATACAATTTTCCCATTTAAAGTATATAATTAAATGGTTTTAGTATACATTCTATTTTGTAACCTTTGTTTAATAACTATGAATGCAATTTTTTTCCTGTGTCCATATTTTTTTTGTATTCCTATGTTCTTATTTTTCCTATATTTTTCTATAATATTCTTAATGATTACATGTTAGTGACTCTATTCCTAGGAGTATTAATAAAATCATTTAACCAATAAGGGGCTTTTCTTCTGAATTTGTTGGTGGTCTCACAAAATTTACATATAATTGCATAGAGCCTCAGAATCTTTTTTTCCTTCTGAATATGTACAACCTTAAAGTTTTACTTTGTGCCTTTTAAAAAATTGTATTGTCAAAATGCATGTTTTCTTAATACCTTTACAGATTCTATTAGCAGAGCCTCACAGACAATGGCCAAGTGTGTCAAAGCTGTAACAGAGGGTGCCCAGGCAATTGAGGAACCATCCATTTGCTGAAACTACTAGGAATCCGGTTTTGTTACAAATAGTTAATGGACAATTATGGTGAAATGATCCGTTAGAGGTCTATCTCTTTAAAAAAAAATCTGAATGATGTAATATTTAAGGTTACACCATGCTTGCTTGAAAATTATGTTGCAATTATCAAAGAACCTTACAGTTTCAAAAACATTTATGTATTCTGTGTGAACATTGTTATATAGTTAATAAAAGTATCTACAAGTGTTCTTTCGTGTAAGATCAGTGATAATCTTTGTGACAAATACAAAGAAAATTCTTAAACTAGGAACTTTTTCTTCATTGATCAATTATGTTTATAATATAGATGAAATGAGAAGAGCTATTAGGACCCACTTTTTTCTAGTATTAAAGAAAAGATTTAAGCATTCTTTCAATGTAATTAATTATACATCAGGTATATATATCTTGAACAACCATAGTTAATAATTAACCATAATAATGATATCTGATGATTATTCAGCTTTTTCTATGTGTTATTCACTCTGATTTAACATGTATTTTGTTTTGTCCTTGCAACAACCCTGTGAGGTAGTGTTATAATCTCATTTTACATAAGAAACTGAAGAGCAAAGTAATATATTAAATAGCTTCCCCAAGGCCACACAGCAAAAAATTCACAGACTCAAACCTGGCTCTTTCTGACTCCAAAGCCAGTTGGAGGTCTTAACTGCTGTTACAGTTAAGCAGTTTGATGTAATTATGAATTCCAAAAATATAATTGGATCATGCTTGTAAACTGATCTGTTAATCTGGGCATGATTTGGTTATGATTAGGGCGTTGAGCCCCACCCCTTGGTGGGTGGGGAATTGAATATAAAAGGAAAGGCAAAGAACAGAGTTGAAGCAGTCTTTTGAGAAGCAGTTTTGATGTTGGAAAGAAGGCCCCAGGAGAAGAGAAGCAAGCCGTTCGCCTGATAGTCTACAGCTGACCTTGTGGAGGAAACAGGAGCTAAGCCCGGAGAGAAAAATGCAGCCCCGGGAAGAGAGGAACCCCAGAAGCCCGAACCCTGGCATATGCCAGCAGCTGTCTTGCTCTAACACGTGGCAATGGACTGTGGTGAGAGAAGAAACTTAACGCTTTATGGCCTGGTATCTGTGGACTTCTACCCCAAATAAATACCCTTTATAAAGACCAACCCATTTTTGGTATTTCACAGTAGCACCCCTTTGGCTGACTAATACAACTGCTATACATAATTCTTCTCTCCCATTAATATAGAGTCTATATGTTGTTACTTCTAAGAATTAATGTTGAGAAGCTTAATGAATAGCACATTTTTCTGTTTCCTCTTGAATGTGTTTGTATACTTTCATGGTGATATTTGGCATTTTCATTTTTTTTTTTTTTTTTTTTTTAAGATTTATTTATTTACTTGATCCATTTTAAACCCCCCCTTCCCCATTTGCTATTTTGTGTCCATTCGCTGGGCAATTCTCTGTGTCTGTTTCATCTCTTCTCATCCTCCTCCTCCAGTCTTCACCAGGATTCGATCCTGGAGACCTCCAATGCAGGAGAGAGGTGTTCTGCCACCTGCGCCACCTCGGCTTCTGATTTTCGGAGCTTTCGGAGCATCTCGTCTTGTCTCTCTCCTTTTACGTCATCTTGCTGCATAGCTCCCGGGGCCTGGCGGCTCACCGGCACACAGAGCCTGGCAGCCCATATATTTTTTTATTTTACCGGGAGGTCCCGGGGATCGAACCCAGGTCCCTCCATATAGCAGACGGACGCCCA
>JAQZBX010102133.1:0-11037 GCA_029593785.1 Cabassous unicinctus | reverse complement strand
GTTGCGTCCTTACCTCTGAGGTGAGTCTCTTGTAGACAGCATATAGATGGCTTATATATATATATATTTATCCATTCTATCAGTGTCTTTTTATTGGGGAGTTCAAGCCATTAACATTCAAATTTTTTTTTTTTAAAGATTTATTTATTTTATTTATTTATCCCCCCCTTGCTGCTTGTGCTGCTGTGTCCATTCGCTGCGTGTCTTCTCTGTGTCTGCTTATCTCCCCCTTGCTGTGAGGTCTTGCCGCATCAGCCCACAGCACCGCATCAGCCCACAGCACTGCGCGAGCCGGCCTGCCCTCACAAGGAGGCGCCGGGAAGCGAACCCGGGGCCTCTCAGATGGTAAACGGGTGCTCTATCCATTGCGCCACACCCACTTCCTGCCGTGAGGTTGCTGCATCAGCCCACCGCACTGCTCAGGCTGGCGTGCCCTCACAAGGAGGCCTCGGGACTTGAACCCGGGCCTCCCATATGGTAAACGGGGGCTCTATCCACTGAGCCACACCCGCTTCCCAACATTCAATTTTATTACTGTAAAGTCATTACTTACTTGTCCATTTTATACTTTGGCTTTCTGTTGTCATATGTTACTCTTGTCTGTCTTTTTACCCTTTAATTTACTCTTCCTAATAATCCTGATTTCTGCACTCTTCTCTAAGTCTCTCTCTCTTGTTTTTCCCTTCAGGCTGCAGCACTTCCTTTAGTATCTCTTGTAATTCTGGTCCTTTGGTAACATACTCTCTCAGTTTTTGTTTGACTGTGAAGAATTTAAATTCACCCTCAGTTTTGAAGGACAGTTTTTGCCAGATACAGAATTCTTGGCTGGCAGTTTCTCTCCATCAATACCTTAAATACATAATACCACTTTCTTCTCACCCCCATGTTTTCTGAGGAGAGGTCAGCCCTTAATCTTATTGGGGTTCCCGTCTATGTGATCCTTTGCCTTTCTCGTATTGCTTTCAGAATCTTCTCTTTATCTCTGATATTTATCATTTTGAATAGGATGTGTCTCAGGGTAGGTCTATTCCAATTTATTCTGTTTGGGGTGTCTGTCCTTCTTGGATATTGACATTTATGTCTTTCATAAGTGTTGGGAAGTTTTTGGTCATTATTTCCTCAAATATTCTTTCTGCCCCTTTTCCATTCTCTTCTCCTTCTGGGATACTGATAGCATGTATGTTTGTGCATTTTGCATTGTCATTCAGTTCCCTGAGACCCTGTTCCATTTTTTCCATTCTTTTTTCTTTCTGTTCTCCTTTCTTTTCTAGTTTGGATGTTCTGTCCTCGATATCACTAATTCTGTCTTTGAGCAATTCAGACTTGCTCTTATGTGCCTGTAATGTATTTCCTCCCCCCAAGACGGCTCCCTCATCTGTTTGCATGTTGTTTTTGCTCATTGTCTGTTCATTGTTTTTGCTTGTTGTCTGCTCATTGTCTGCTCGTTTTTTCTTTAGGAGGCACTGGGAACCGAACCCAGGACCTCCTGTGTGGGAGGCAGGCACTCAACTGCTTGAGACACATCCTCTCCCTCCTCAACTGTTTTTGCTCATTGTCTGCTCATTGTTTGCTCATTGTTTTTACTCAATGTCTGCTTGTTGTCTGTTCGTTGTTTGTTTGTCTTCTTTAGGAGGTACTGGGAACTGAACCCTGGACCTTCCATGTGGGAGGGAGGTGCTCAACTATTTGAGCCACATCCACTCCCTGTAATGTATTTTTAATCTCATCCCATCATGTCTTTCATTCCCATAAGCTCTGTTACTTTTCTTTGCAGGCTTTCAAATTGTTCTTTATGTTCACCCAGTGTCTTAATATCCTTTCTCTCTTTAATTATATTTTCCCTCAATTCTTTGAATTTATTTAGAATTTTGTGATTATCATTGATTAGCTGTCTTAAATCCTGTGTCTTATCAGAATATTTGTTTTGTTCCTTTGGCTGGGCCATCTCTTCCTGTTTCTTATTATGGCTTGTGATTTTTTGCTGATGTCTAGGCATCTGAATATGTTGGTGAATTTACTCTGATGGTCAATTTCTCTCGCTTTTCTGATTTTTTTTGTTCACAACTCTTCTTTGATTTTTGGCTCAACTTATTCTAAGTCTTTAAAATTGCCCAACTTAAGTTATCAAAATCAGGCCATGGACTCACTAATGGGGTGCAGATTTTCTCCCAGTGGGCTAAAAGACCTAAAAACAGTTTTTCTACTTGCAATTTCCTGGTCAGTCAGCAGATGGTGCTCATTGAGAGCCTTTCCAGGGAAGAGTTTCTTTCAACCTCCACTTTATAGTGTTTCTGGTGGTGCTGGCCAAATTCACTGAAGAGAAGCCCTCCAACTCACCCTCCCGCTTCTCTTGTAACAGCGGACAGTGAGGAAGACGTCTGTTCCCCTCTCGGTCAGCTGCAGTGAACCCGGGGTTTTACCCTGGTTTTGTGTCTTGAGGGTAGGGGACATAAGCCTATAAGCCCTTCCCAGCCACTGGCGGGGGTTTGGTTGCTCAAGTTTGTTGTTGTTTTGGGTTCTTTGTCTCTTTGTCCCTCTCCTTCCTGGGAGTTGCACAGCACTGTCTTGTTCTGCTGACCTCTAAAGCAGGTACCTCAGACAGCTTTTGGCCCCTTCTCCATTGTTTTTGTGAGAGAGTTGAACCCTGCCTGTCTACTCCGACACCATCTTCATGGAATTCTCCAAGAAGCATAACATCTTGAAATTATTTAATGCAATGTCTCTCAACCTAGGAAGCTCATCAGAATCATCCTGGTGATCAGAGTTGTACACCATCATCCACTGGGTTCAGAGTTATACAAGCCTGCCCCCAAACTATTGGAGAAGAATCTCTAGAGAAGTGATCAATCAGGAATTGTGAGTAGACTGGGGATTTACACTACTGACAAGTTAAAAAGCCATTCTGCAATATTTTGTTAGTGTTTCTTGAATACTGGCAGAAGACACAGACTCCTGGGTCAGAAGCAAAGAACTTTATTACACATGGCAAAGTAAGAGCTTCATGGTTGTGCCAGGTCCTCATGTCTCCCAAGTCCCACTGGGCAACACAAGTGTGTGCACATGCAGGGGGTTGCATTACAGGAGAGGAGCCCTGAGCTTGCAGATTTACCACTTACATTAGTTGAAATATGCCTGCTCTGATGTCATCTCATTTCCCAAGGTTAATTGCTGCAAACTTTGCATTTTTGCTACTCTAATAGCTTTGAAATGATATCTAATCAATATTGTTTTGATTTGTAATTATTTCTTTTTAAGTAAAGTTAAACATTGTTTCTTATGTTCAAGGGGGCATTTGCAGTTCTTTTTTTGTGAACTTTGTGTTCATGTATGTTGTTCATATTTTATTTTATTTTTTTAGGAGGTACTGGGGATTGAACCTGGGACATTGTATGTGAGAAGCAGGTGCACAACCACTGAGCTACACTTGCTCCCTGTTCCTATTTTACAGAGAAAACTAGAGTCAAAGTGAATAAGAAATTTGCCCAAGAACATACAAGTAAGTGGCAGAGCTATGAGTTGAACCTGGATTTCAATGACCTGTGTCAGTTATCAATTTATTGCCTCTCAGCTCCAATTCACCCTTTTGCCTGCTCTGTGAAAATGGATCTGGACTCTTAAATATTTTTCCTTTGCCAGCTGGCACTGAAGTTTTGTCAGTAGAGGGTGCTGGAGAGACAGTGCAGGAAGGAAAGGGCTGTGCTTCCTAGTGTACTCTTATCTAGCTCTGCAGTACAGGTGGCTTTTCCAGCACCAGGCTCCTGCAATGCACAGTGGCCATCAGGATCCAGCAGCCAGCATCTTCCCAGGCACTCTGCCCTTGGGCACTTTTGTAATAGTAGAAGTCCACCGGCAAGACACCTTTCATGAGCAGCTTCTCCTGGCCCTCTAGAGGGTGGATTTCTGGCAAGTTCCATGGATAGAGCACTACAGGAACTTCTCTGCCAGTGCCATGCCCTCTCCAACAAGATCTGGATGCCACCTGGGATGGGGGTGGGGGGTCTACCTTAAATGGTTTGGGTCAGCTGGAGGGGTAGTGGCTGCTCCTTATAGCTAGAATTCTTATAGTCTTTAGAATTCTCCTTACTACCTTGGGTGCTAAGGCAGAACACCTAAGGAAGGGTTTTCTCCTCTCCCAGGTGAGATTCAGACCTCACTGGGGAGAGCAAGATAGTGGCAGAGAAGCTGCTGTGGTGCTGTGCCAGCAGAACTTGTGGGAAGTCTTCCCTCTGGAACTAGCCAGTGAATCTGACATTGAGAGGCAAGACGTTGATAACTGCATGCATCCTGCCATCAGCACAACTTACGGGTTCTTTGTCCATGGAAAATAGAGATTATATTTACATTGTTCCCTTAACATAGTTTTTGTTCAAAGTGAATGGCATATGTGAAATATTTTATAAAAGATACAAATGTTCAGGTAGGATTAATAATTATTTAGTTTAAGGACGTCTTTCCTTGGTTTCAAGCTCTCTGATGCTAACCCTGTTGACTTTTCTCAGGCTCTAGGCCACTTGACGTTTTTCCTTAGACAAAGCTCTATTTCCTCTCTGATTTGTTATTTGCTGAAAGCACATTCACTTGGTGTCTTAGCATCCAGGCAGTTTTCCCCAGGACTTGCCTGTATTGCTTTAGCACACTTATTTTCCATTTACATTGCGGTATAATTTATATACAGTAAAATTCACCCATTTTAGTGTCGAGTTTAATGAATTTTGGTAATTGTTCACCACCACTACGGTCAGGATATAGAATATTTCCACGATCCCAAAAATGTTTCCTCAGCCTCAGCTAATTTCTTTAAAAATTTTATTGTGGTAGCATACATACAACAATAAATTTCCCATTTTAACCACTTTAATGTGTACAATTCAATGGTATTAATTACATTCACAATATTGGGCTACCATCACCACCATCCATTACCAAAACTTTTTCAACATGCTACACAGATATTCTCTACCCATTAAGCATTAATTCCCTTTTCCCCCTGACCCTCCTCACCCCTGCTCCTGGTAATCTGTAATCTACTTTCTGTCTCTATGAATTTGCCTAGTCTAGATATTTCATATAATTAGAATCACCCAATATTGGTCCTTTTGTATCTGGCTTTTTTCACTCAACACAATGTCTTCAAGGTTCATCCATGTTGTAGCATGTATCAGAGCTTCATTCCCCTTCACAGCTGACTAATATGCCATTGTATGTATACATCACATTTTGTTTATCCATTAATCTGTTGATGGACACTTGTATTGCTTCCATCTTTTGACAATTGTGAATAATATTACTATGAACATTGGTGTACAAGTATCTGTTTGAGTTCCTGATTTTAATTCTTTTGGGTATCTACCTAGGAGTAGAATTGCTGGGTCATATGGTCATTCTATGTTTAACTTTGTGAGGAACTGCCAAATTTTTTACAGTGGCTGCACCATTTTACATTCCCACCAACAATGTATGAGGGTTCCTATTTTTCCACATCCTCACCAACACTACATATTTTCTGTTTTTTAAATAGTTTTGATGGTTTGAAACTGTATGCACTCCAGAAAAGTATGTTCTTAAAGTTAATCCATTCCTGTGGGTATAAACCTATTGTAAGTAGGGCCTTTTGATTAGGATACTTCAGTTAAGGTGTAGCCCATGGTGGGTCTTAATCCTCTTATTGGAGTCCTTTATAAAAGAATGTAATTCAGAGAGAGGAAAAGAGAAAGCCATGGAAGCATGAGAGTGAAAGCAGTGAAACCCAGAAGAGAAGGGAGAAACTAGCAGATGCTGCCATGTGCCTTGCCATGTGACAGAGGAGTCCAGGATCACTGGCAGCCAGTCATCGGGAAGAAAGCATTGCCTAATGATGCCTTGATTTGGACATTTTTCTCGGCCTCAAAACTGTAAGCTAGTAAGTTAATAAATTCCCACTGTTAAAAGCTGAGGATCCAATTTCATTCTTTTGTAAGTAGATATCCAATTTTCCAAGAACCATTTGTTGAAGAGACTGTTCTCTCCTCATTGAGTGGACTTGGCACCTTTGTCAAAGATCAATTGGCCTTAGATGTGTGGGCTTGATTCTGAACTGTCAATTTTATTCCCTTGGTCTAACTGTGTACTCGTTGTGTTTTCTTTTTTATTTCCTCAGTACTTTTCAATTGCCTTTTATCTTAAAACTAAGCTATCACCTTTTATATTACTCTCTCATATTCTCTACTATTAAAATGTTACCTTAAAAACACCCTAATTTGGGAAGTTTAGGGACGTAAATGCCAATTGAAAGAAAGCTAGAGAATAATCTAAAATAACATAGTGAACCTGGAGGTGGATGAGGATTGTGGTTAATAGTACAAAAACAAGAATGTTCTTCTATGAACTAGCACAAATTTAGATCACTATTACAAATTGATAAGAATATGGTGATGCATGGGAAAATTACAATTAATGTGACTTATGGACTATAGTTAACAACAATATTGTAATTTTCTTGCATCAGTGTCAAAGAAGGTACTATATCAATGCTAAGGGTCAATAATAGGGAGGTATGAAAATTCTTCTTTTGGGCTAAGGAAAACTTTCAAAAATTTAATGATTCTTTGCACAACCCTGTGATAAAAGTGACAGCTGCTGAGTGTACAATTTGGACAGACTGTACAAGGAATGGGACTATATAACACAGTGAACCATGTGGTAGAAGATGGACTGTAGTTAACAGTACAAATATGAGGGTGTTCTCTCATGAACTGTAACAAAAGTACAATACTAATATGTGTTAATAATAGGGGGTGTATGGAAAAAGTTTACCAAATGTAAGCTATGGCTCACAGTTAGTGGTAATAGTCTGATTATGTTCTTTCACAATCTGTAAGAAATTTTCCACATGTAAGTTGTTGGTGGAGTGGTGATGTATGGGAATTCTGCACATTATGCATGAACGTTTCATAAGCTCACAACTTCTCT
The DNA here is from genome assembly GCA_029593785.1 of Cabassous unicinctus. Taxonomy (NCBI): domain Eukaryota; kingdom Metazoa; phylum Chordata; class Mammalia; order Cingulata; family Chlamyphoridae; genus Cabassous; species Cabassous unicinctus. The sequence goes on along the minus strand of JAQZBX010102133.1, from coordinate 4,089 downwards.
AATAAAAAATAGATATTAAAAAAATCCCTGGGAGTGGATGTGGCTCAAGTGGCTGAGCACCTGCCTCCCACATGGGAGGTCCCAGGTTCGGTTCCTGGGGCCTCCTGAAAAAACAAAAACAAACAGCAAGCAAAACAAACAAGAAAACCAACTTGGGGAGCCGATGTGGCTCAGCGGTTGAGTGCCAGTTTCCCACATATGAGGTCCAGGTTCCATCCCTGGCCCCCCGTATCTCAAAAAAAAAAAAAAAAAAAAAATCCTTAATTCTAGAGAGGGAAGCATAACATTGTAAACATAATCAACAGCACTAAATTACAAATGTGAATATGGTTAAAAGCAGGAATTTTAGGTTGTATATATATTACTAGAATAAAAAACATAGGACTGTACAACATGAACAGAGAACCCTATTGTAAATGAAGTTAAGAGTACATTATAAAAATGTTCTTTGATGGATTGTAACAAATGTACCCTCTTAATACAAGTTGTTTATAATAGGGTTGTATATGGGGACTCTGTATTTTATGCATGATTTTTCTGTAAACCTACAACTTCTCCAATAAGTTTTTTAAAAACTCTAATTCTGATAGGTTTTTTCAATTTGGACTTTTTTTTTTCCCCCAACATCTGCTTGTCACAGGTAATCTAAAACCTAGGTTAAACCACTTGAATACAATTCATAGCTTCAGAATTGGATAAAATGGAGATCTCTAGAGAAGATCCTACTTGAGTCTTTTGAATAAGAATGTAATGAATTGTAATTTGTTCTCCCAAGGCAGTTTTCAGAAGAATAGAGATTATCATGTAATAGTCAGGCAATTTCTACACTTTGGTTGAAAATCTTGAAAATTCGTTTTAGCCTTAAATAAGAGTTGTTGCATTTATTCTCTGTCATCTCAATTGGTTCTATTGCCTTTCATTAACAATTCAAGTTATCACAATGCTCTATACCATGGTAATAATTTCCCTCCCCCCCCCATTATTATATATAATTGTAATTTCTTTTATTCTTTTCTTTTCACAAACTGATTATAAATTCTCTGGGGCAAGAAAGGAAGAAATTAGGTATAGCAATGGAGCTTAGCTAGATGTGGCTAATAGAAAAACTATAGAAAAATATCCCTGAAAAAAAATTTTTACACTGTATACTTTTAAATTGCACTAAAGGGTAGAGTGTATAAATGGTAACAACAACAACAACAAAAAATCCATGGAACTACACTACACAGTGACCCCTAAGTAAACCATGGACTATAATTAATAGTATAATTATAAAAATGCACTATTATCAATTGTAAAAAATTTTCCACACCAAGGCAAGGTGTTAAAAGTAGGTGGCATATGGGAATCCTGTATTTTATGCATGATTGTTCTGTAAACCCATGTTTCTAATAAATTTTTTAAAATTGCACTAAAGTATTACACAGTAGTCAAAATTACTGCATATGAATATCCATGGTTTCCTTACTAAAGATAAGACACATAGTATGGATAGTTTGCTTGGATGCCTAGACAAAAATTCTAATCAGATAATGACTACTTATTTTTCAAGATCCCTACAAAATTGCTTTCCCCATAATTTGTTCTTTTTTTTTCTTTTTCTGTGTCTGCTTATCTCCCCCTTGCTGTGAAGTCTTGCTGCATCAGCCCACCGTGCTGCGCGGGCTGGCCTGCCCTCACAAGGAGGCCCCGGGAAGCAAACCCGGGGCCTCCCATATGGTAAATGGGGGCCCTATTGATTGAGCCACATCCGCTTCCTCCATAATTTGTTCTTCAAAAACAATAGGAAAGCACAAGTTTTTTGAGAAATTCCCCAGTAATGTGGATGCTTGAGGAGCTTCTGTCTCTTGAAACAGAAATATTTCCAGACCCTCCTGTTCCTCACTTGTGGACTTTTGGTCAGAAGATCTGAATTCTCAGTCTGCCACTCCCTAGTGTGTGAGCTCTTGGGCCTGTTAGCCTCTCAGCCTTGCGGATAGAGAAGTAAGAACATCTGCTACATAGGGCTGCTGAGGTGATTTGCTAGGATAATGCACACTATGGTAGTTTACTTTAGAGCAGTGGTGTGCCAAGAAATATAATGCAAGGCATAAATGTGGGCCACATTTGTCACTGAACAGTCTTCCAGGAGCCATATTAAGAAAAGTAAAAATAAATGAAATTAATTTTTTAAAAGATTTATTCACTTTTTTATCCATTTTTACCCCGTTTCTGCTGTTTTTTGTGTGTCCCTTCACTGGGCAATTCTCTGTGTCTGTTTCCTGCCCTCTCTTCTCATCCCTCCCCTCCAGTCCTCACTGGGATTCGATCCTGGGAATCTCTGATGCAGGAGAGAGGCGTTCTGCCATCTGCACCACCTCAGTTCCTGGATTTTTTTCCAGGTACCTCTTGTCCTGGCGCTCCCGAGTCACTCTCCTGCTATGGCGCTCTCCTGCTATGTCATCATCTTGCTGTGTGTGGCCCACCTGCTCGCAGGCCCTGGCGGCCCATGCACCTTCTATATTCTTCATTTTCTACCGGGAGGTCCCGGAGATCGAACCCAGGTCCCTCCATATGGGAGACGGACGTCCAACCATTTTAGCCACATCCGCACCCCATGAAATTAATTTTAATAATATATTTTATTTAACCCAATATATCTAAATCATCTCAACATGTAATCAATATAAAAATTATTGAGATATTTTACATTCTTTTTTTCATACTAAATCTTTGAAAGCTGACGTGTATTTTACACTTACAGTACATCTCAATTAGGACTAGCCACATTTCCAGTGCTGATTTCAATTTTCCCTAAGGTAGGCATCATCTCTTTGGTATTAAAAAATTCAAACAATATTGAAATATATAAAGGAAATGTCTTCCCCACACTATTCTAAAACTAACCAAGCTATTAGCAATTACAGACAATAATTGGGTAAGTGGGTGTTGCAGTTTGGCAATTTGATGTAATTATGAATTCCAAAAATAAGATATTGGCTTACGCTTGTAAACTGGTCTGTTAATCTGGGCAATGCCTAAGTCAATGCCTAAGTTACGATTAGGGCATTGACTGGGCCAGGTCAGTAGGGTGTTGAGCTCCACCCTTTGGTGGGTGGGGGTATCAAATATAAAAGGCCTGGCAAAGGACAGAGGGAGCAGTTTTTGAGTTGAAGTTTTGATGTTGGAGTCTTGAGCTGGAGGCCCGGGAAGTAAGAGAGCTCGGTTGTGAGGAAGGAGAGAAGGCCCCGGGATAGAGACGAGCCATTCTCCTGAGAGTTCACAGCTGGCCTTGTGGAGAGACGCAAAGCCTAGAGAGCCTCATAGTCTACAGCTGACCTTGTGGAGGAAACGGAGAAGCTAAGCCCGGAGAGAAACACAGCCCTGGGAAGAGAGGAACCCCAGAAGCCTGAACCCTGGCAAACGCCGGCAGCTGTCTTGCTCCAACACGTGGCAATGGACTTTGGTGATGAAAGAAACTTATGCTTTATGGCCTGGTAACTGTGGACTTCACCCCAAATAAATACCCTTTATAAAGACCAACTGATTTCTGGTATTTTGCATCAGCACCCCTTTGGCTGACTAATACAGTAGGCTTCATGTTATGTACTGAAACTCATTTCCCTTGACTTTGAAGGCTTTTTTTTTTTCAATCCCCGGTACCTCCTAAAAAAGAAACAAAAAAAGCAAACAACTTTATTTTTAAATAATTTCAAACTTACAGGGCAAATGCGAAAATAACACAAAACCCCTACAGAGAACTCCAACATCTCCCTACCCAGGAAGCCATATCAACTAACTTTTAACATTTTGTCACATTTGCTATATCATTCTATCTATTTATCTAAGTTCTAAACATTTCAGAGTATAGTGCATATATCATGCTTATTGAACACTTATATTTCTACGTATATTTCCTAAGAAAAGGATATTCACTTATGTAACCACCTTAAGTACAGAGATCAAGCTCAAGAAATTTAACATTGATATAAAGCTTTCAGTCTATATTCTAATTTTTTGTATATTCTAATAATGTCCTTTTGGACCTTTTCTCCTTTATTATTAGATCTAGTCCAGGATCATGTATTGCATTTAATTGTCATTGTCTCT
>JAQZBX010102132.1:0-11190 GCA_029593785.1 Cabassous unicinctus | reverse complement strand
TTTCTATGATTTTATTTATACTGTCAAATTGTTCTCCAGAAAGGATGTAACACTTTACACCACCATCAGTGATAGTTCATGAGGGTGACCAATTCCCCATCCCTTCACCAACAGTGAGTTTCATTAACCTTTTAAATTTTCACTTGTATTATAGGTAAAAACAACTAACTTATCTGTTTTTTTACATTGTTTGATTATTAGTGAGACTGAACAAATTTTCCTATGGTTATTGGATGTTTGCAGATAAAGATGTTGACAAGCATATATGAGACACTCCAAAGACAAAGAAGAAATTGGGTATGGCATATATTCAACTGCAGGGATAGGTCAGCTATGACTCTTCGGACAAACCTGGCTTGCCACCAGTTTTTCTTTAGTCCATGAGCTAGAAGTCCAAAGTCAAGGTGTCAGTGAGGCTATGCTTTCTCCCTGGATTCTGTAGCATTCTAGTGCTGACTGCCAGCAGTCTTTGGGATACCTTGGCTTGTATTTCTACTTCCACTATATGGTGATATTCTCTGCTGTCTTGCCTCTGTGAATTCCATGTCATCTTTATAAGCCTCCAGTAATACACATATTAACTAAAAATAACCTCATCAAAAAGTCCTTTTTACAATGAGTTCACAACCATAAAAATTATATTAAGATTAAGAGCATACTTAAATTGGGGTATAAAGTTCAATCTACCATAATATACTTGTATTTTAAAATAATATACTCAATAATTATTATATATTGAATTTCATCAATAAATCTTTTTTGGAAACTTTTTTTCTCTTTTGTTTTATGAGTACCTATGTAATATCTCTTAGTTTGCCTCCTGATTTGCAAAGCCCAAAATATTTACTCTTTGGCCCTTTTCAGAAAAAACTTGTTGGGCCTTGCTCTATAACATATTTACAATGGATTTGATTCAAGGATGTTTTTGAATCTAGTGGGATCTCTCTTAGAGTCTGTTTTTCTCATCTTATCTAAATATGTGGGCCCAAAAGTTGTATTGTTAAATCAGAAAGAGATGCCCACTTTTTCAAATTTCAAGGCTCAGTCCCTTTTGCCCTGTTCTATCTGAGGCATGCTGGTAGATGTGTTCTTTTAGTGCTTAGTGAAACATGAAGTTTGTTCAACTGCTCAGACACTACCAGTTCTTTTAATGTTTTTTTGATGATGTTTCCTGAGGAGATGATCCTAAAACTTAAAATCTTCAGTATGGAATTTAAAGTAAATTAAAATTATTTCTTTACAAGCCCATTGTTGTAAGAAGAAAAAAATTGCCTAAGAGAGGGAGTTGGACAAAATACAGACTGCCCTGAGAAGGATAACTATCAGGATGAAGGGTCTGGTAATTATGCTTTATACAAGAAACAGTTGATGTTGGGGATCCAATTTTAAAGCCTAAAAATAAGATACACTTTTGAGTACCAATATCCATAGCTATCACATTTTCTTTTATATAAAATCTAATGTGAATATATTTTTTCATGTCAACAGCAAGTCTTTATTGTGTACAGATAGCTCTTAACAATTTTCAAAATATTTTACAATTATGTCATTTGATCCTTAAAATAGCCTTTAGTATTAGTGTCAATTACAAATAGAAGAAATTCCAGAGAGATAATGTACTCACCGTTAGTCAAACAATTCGCAAAGGATGGAGTTACATTTTTAAAATAAATAAATCAATAAACAGCTTTATTGACATGGAATTGGCACACAATAAAGTTCAGTTTTTGTGAGTGTGTAATTTTTAAAAAATAGACTTATTTTTTTAAAAGATACTTGGTAACATAAATGTTACAGAAAATATATAGGGGATTCCCATATGTCCTGCTCCCTACCCCTTGCACATTTTCCCATATTGTCAACATCTTTCATTAGTGTGGTACATTTGTTACAATTGATGAATGCATTTTGGAGCATTGCCACTAAGTGGGGAATATAGTTTACATTGCAGTTTACATTCTCTCCCATGCAATTTTGTAAATTATAGCAAGATATATAATGGCCTGTGTCTGTCATTGAGGTGTCATTCAGGACAATTCTCAAGTCCCAAAAACATCCTCATATTACACGTGTTTTTCCTACTCCCTTCCTTCAGAACCTCCAGTGGCCACTGGGTCCACATCAGTGATATAAGTTCTTCCAGTTCTAGAATCACAGTAAGTCTATAGTAGAATACAAATAAGTCTACTCTAGTCCTTTGTTCATTACCTAGTACTGAGGATTCTGGGATGGTGATGCCTACTCCACCTCTAATTGAGAGGGGGTTTGATCCCATGGGGCAGAAGCATGGGACTATCTTACTTGCAGTTGCAGACTCTGTCTGTTCTTTGGGATGGTTGTTGTCCATCATGATCTCCTTGTTGGTTGTCCTGGGTGAATCCAATCAACTGGAAAGTTGGTGTTGCAACTCCCTTGAGATTCAGGACCCAGGTGGCACATGGACAGCCAAAAGATTTAAGTCTCTTGGATGTTCACACACCAACTCTAGTAGTAAATAAAGCTTAAAATAGAAGGGGCAGAAGAGCCATGTGTAGGGAAACCATAACTGAATCCATTTCTGTCACACTGAGGGGCATAAATTCGAAAGTAGGGCTCAATGGAAGGGCACCAAACTGCTGAGCTGTCTGCCCTGCCTGTAGTGTCTGGATGACTCCATAGCCCTCAGCAGCCCCATTGAGTGGATTCACTGGGAAGGATTTGGGATACACTGATGTATTAGCAAACTTGATTGGGGGAGTGGATGTGGCTCAAGTAGTTGAGTGCCTGCTTCCCACGTGGGAGGTCCAAGGTTTGGGTCCCAGTGCATCGAGGAAAAAAAACAACAACAACAAAAAACAAGCATTCTTTCTCTTATTCTGTGCATTGCACATACCTTTAAAATATTTTTTCTAGAAGGCAAAATAGGATCACTTGTAAGTGAAATTATAAGTTACAATTATGCACTAACTTTCCAGAGAGAGAATGATGTGACACCTCTACAATAAATCTTACCAAATTCCTCTGAGGGATGAATGTAAGTAATTTGTACATATTTTATGGGAAATTCTCACTTAGCAACATTGCCTAACTCATTCTATAATTCTAGAATGCCATATAATATATGTAATTCTGTATATATCCTCTCTATATAATATATTTAATTCTATAATTCTTTAATGGAATTCTATACTGCCAACATAACCAATACTAAATACCAAACCCTAATACCAAAGCCAAGATGCCAAAAAAAAAAAGGAAAACTATCGACAAATCTCTCTAATGAAACTGGATGCTAAAATCCTCAACAAAGTACTTGCTAATAAAATTCAACAACCCATCAAATGAATTATACACCAAGACCAAGTGGGTTTCATCCTGGATATGCAAGAATGGTTCCACATAAGAAAATCAATCACGTAATGAACCACAAAAACAGATTGAAAGAAAAAAATCACATGATCTATAGCAGCAGAAAATGCATTTGAGAAAATACAGCACTGTTTCCTGATTAAAACACTGCAAAAGATAGGAATAGAAGAAAACTTTCTGAACATGATTAAGGCTGTATATGAATAACCCACAGATAACATCATCTTCAATGGTGAAATCATAAAACTTTTCCCTCTAAGATCAAAAACAAGACAAGGATGACTACTGTCTCCACTCCTATTTATCATTGTGTTTCTTGCTTGAACACTGAGACAAGAAAAAGATATAAAATGCATCCAAATTGAAAATGAAGACATAAAAATTTAACTATTTGCAGATGGCATGATCCTATATGTAGAAAGCCCTGAGAAATCTACAAGAAATCTTCTAGAACCAATAAATGAGTTTGGTAAAGTCACAAGTTATAAGATCAATGCAGAAAAATCAGCATTTCTGTACACCAGTAATGAGCAATCTAAGAGGAAAAAAAAAATAACATTTACAATAGCAAGTATAACAATCAAATACCTAGGAATAAATTTAACTAAAGATGTAAATGACTTATATACAGAAAACTACAAAATGTTGTTAAAGGAAATCAAAGAATATTTATTTATTTTTATTTTTATTTTTATTTTATTTATCCCCCCACTTGCTGCTTGTGCTGCTGTGTCCATTCACTGCGTGTCTTCTCTCTGTCTGCTTATCTCCCCCTTGCTGTGAGGTCTTGCCGCATCAGCCCACGGCACCGCATGAGCCAGCCTGCCCTCACAAGGAGGCACTGGGAAGCGAACCCAGGGCCTCTCATATGGTAAACGGGTGCTCTATCCATTGTGCCACACCCGCTTCCTGTCGTGAGGTTGCTGCATCAGCCCACTGCACCACTCAGGCCAGTGTGCCCTTACAAGGAGGCCTCAGGACGCGAACCCGGGCCTCCCATATGGCAAACGGGGGCTCTATCCACTGAGCCACACCCACTTCCCCAAAGAAGATTTAAATAAATGGAAGAATATTCCCTGTTCATGGATAGAAAGACTAAACATCATTAAGATGTCTATCCTACCAAGCTAATCTACAGATTTAATGTAATCCCAATAAAAATCAACAAAGCATTTTTTAATGAATTGGAAAAACTATCTATGAAATTCACTTGGAAGGGCAAGAGACTCCAAAGGAATCAAACTACCCAACTTTAAAACATACTACAAGTCTACACTGGTCAGAACTGAATGGTATTGGCACAAGGATAGACATACCAACCAATGTAACTGAACTAAGAGTTCTGATATAGATCATCACATATACAGACATCTGATATTTGTCAAGGTCACCAAGCCCTCTCATCTGGGAGAGAATGGCCCCTTCAACAAATGGTGCTTGAAGAACTGGATATCCATATCCAAAAATGAGAGAGGAAGATCATCTCACACCTTGTACAGAAATCAACTCAAGATGGATCAAAAATTAAATATAAGAGCCAAGACCATAAAGATTTGGAAGATACTGTAGGGAAGCATTTACAGGACTTTGTAATGGGAAATTGTTTCATGAACTTCACACCCAAAGCATGAGAAGTGAAAGAAAAAATAGATAAATTGGATTTCCTCAAAATTCATAAATTTTGCACTTTAAAGGAGGGTATCAATAAAGTAAAAAGGCAGCCTACCCAATGGGAAAAAGTATTTGGCAACCATATATCTGATAGGAGCCTAATAGCCAGTATATATAAAGAAAACCTACACCTCAAAAATATAAAGACAAACAACCCACTTAAAAAATGAGCAAGCGACTTGAAAAGACACTTCTCCAAGGAAGAAATACCAATGGTTAAAAAGCACATAAAAAGATACTCAATATCATTACCTATTAAGGAAATGCAAATCAAAACTAGAATGGATACCATCTTACATGCATTATACTGATGGCTATTGAAAACAAAGAGGACTACAACTATTGGAGAGGATGTTGAGGAATGGGAACCCTCATCCACTGCTGGTGGGAATGTAGACTGTTCCAGCCAATGTGGAGGACAGTGTCACAGTTCCTCAAAAATTTAACTGTAGAACTGCCACATTACCCAGCAATTCCATTACTGGGTATATGCCCCAGAATTGAAAACAAGGTCAGAAACAGATATATGCACAGTAATGTTCACAGAGGCATTATTCAATAATGTGAAAATTTGGAATTAATCCAAATGCCCATCAACAGATGAATGGATAAACAAAATGCGGTACATACATACAATGGAACATTACTCATCTATAAGAATGAATACAGTGCTAACATATGGGATGAAACTCGAGGGCCTTATATTGAGTGAAGTAAGCCAGGTAATGAAAGACAAATATTACATGACCTCAATATTATGAATTAAGCAAATTGAGCAGACTCGGATAGCTGTTGTCTGGAAGATAGTTTTACAGGAAATATAGAGGGAGAAGGTTGTAAGCCAATGTCAATAGGGTGTAATCTATCATAAGTTTGAAGTGGGCAGTTGGGCATTGAAGGGATCTGACAGGAGTGTAGTGAAAGTATTCAGTTGTGTGGTACATGTTTGACAACTTGGTAAAGTGGGGAGGGTGGGTTGGGTGGTCCTTGGAAATGGGACGAGGGTTGGGGGAGGACCAGCTGAACACTGGAGATTGGTGGGTATGTGGTTGAGTGTATAAAGTTGAGAATACTCATGGCAATATGACAAGGAAGGATTACTGATTTAGGATGTTGGATTGGGGGGCATTTGGAGCATGGTGCACCTGGTGCAGGTTTCTAGGGAGTGTGTGAGTGATCATTTGTCCTACGTTTTTTATCAGTGGGAGGAGACCCACATAATGAGTGGGAAAAAGTTGGACCCTCATCCTGGGGAGGACTGATATGTTCTCAGAAGGGCAGGAGTTTCTCGAGAGCATGGGTGGTTCCTAATAGGTGAATACCACCAGTGTATCATGACCTCAGTGTTGTTGCAAGTAACTATGAATCTTGTCATCTAAGGAATGAAGCTGGGTGGTTGCTGTGGGCCCTGAGGGGAGGATAAGGAGGAATAGAATAGATGGAATAGGGGATATTTAGTGGGCAATGGAATTTTTTGACATGAACTTACAATGATGGACACAGGCCATGTTAAATATCATCAAAATTTATAAAAGTGTACCATCTAAAATGTAAACCATAATGTAAACCAATGACTTTGGTTAGTAGCTATGCTTCACTATATGTATATCACTTGTAACAAATGTTCCATATACATATAAAAAGGTATTAATATGGGAAGGGGAAAACGGGGAGGATGTTGGGTATATGGGAGATGCCTGTATCTCCCATATATCTATGTGACTTTAAAAACTTCTTTGAAAACAAAATTTAAAAAGTAAAACCCTGGAGAATAAATGGAAGAAAATGTTATTGTACATACAGGAGAACAGATAGTACAGTGATGAAAAGCAAAATGTCAAAATATTGTTTTAAATATTTTTCATTATTTTTAATATCCTAATTTTTAATAAAAATTTTTAATTTTTGTTTAGTTTTTTAAATTATTATGTACTTTATTTTATTTCTTATATTCAAACCTATCATTTTTATTTCATTTTCCTATGAATTGTATTTTGCTATTTTATTGGCTTCATTTTTGAAGAAGCTGTGATTAAAAGAAGGGTTACAACTGGGGCAGGGGAGGATCATTGGTGTGGGGTGTCATTGATGGGGCATATATGGCAAAAAGTTTACCTGGACATAGATTTAAGGTATATAAATGTGTTCCAATGTTCATGCAGCATTGTCACAGTGGCTGGAGATTCACACAATAACCAAGAGACAATTGACTTCCCATCCTGGAGAGCTCTGCCATGTTCTCTACTGGAGTAGCAACAGACCCCACATGCAGGGGAAATGACTGGTGAAGGAGGGTGGTCTATTGATGGGCCATTGATTTTGATGATTATGCTTGTGAACCTTTTCCCTTGAAATGGAAACTTACCATAGTGTTTTGGGGTGCCTAAAAGTTGCCACCTGAGAGCCTCCTTTTCATGCAAATGTAACCTCTCTCTTAGCCAAAGTCAGGGTATAAATACATTACTTTCCCTGCCGTTTGGGACATGACTCTCGGGCATGAGCTTCGCTGGCAGCAATGGATTACTACCAACCACCATCTAGCAATACAACTGGAAAAAGACCTTGAATAAAAAGGGACAAAGGTAAAGACAAATGAGTTTATATGGCTAAGATACCTCAAAGTGAGTTGGGAGATCATCCAAGCGGTAACACTCATGCACATCTAAGCAGGACCTCATAGACTGCCAAAGGGGATACTACCCCAAATAGTGGGACTTCTGAGGACTCTGGGGACACCCAGGTCCTCCTATGGTCAGGGCAGAGAGCTCTGGAGTTTGGTGCCTTGACAGTGGCCCTACTTTGGAGTTTGTGCTTCTGAGTGTGATAGAGGTGGGCTCAGTTATATCTTCCCTACATATGGCTCATCTGTCCTTCTATTTGAACCTATAATTGATGCCAGAGTTGGAAGGTTTACATCCAAGAGACTTGAATCTTTGGCCTGTCCATGTGCTGGCTGGGCCCTGAGCCTCAGCAGAGTTGCAGTACCTACTCTCCAGTTCATTGGACTCACCCAGGACAACTAACAAGGAGGTGAGGATTGACAACCACCATAGCAAGGAAACGAGGGAGCGTACAACAGCAAGCAAGAGAGTACCACCCAATGGGTGTAAGGGATTGAAGCCGCCTCTCAATTAGAGGTGAAATGGGCATCACCATCCCAGAATCCTCAGGATTGGGGAATGAACTATGGACTAGAGTGGACTTACTGGTATTCTACTATAAATTTATTGTGATTCTAGCAATGGAAGAAATAATAACATTGATATGGAAGCAGTGACCACTGGAGGCTCTGGGGGCAGGGAGAGAGATAAACAGGTGTAATACAAGGACTTCTTTGGGATTTGGGAATCATCATGAATGACATTGCACTGACAGATACAGGCCTTTATATATCTTCCCATAACCTGCAGAATTGTGTGGGACACAGTGTAAACTACAGTGTGAAATATGGTCCATGCTCAGTGGCAATGCCTCAGGATGAGGTTATCAATTGCAATGAATGTGCCATATTAATGAAGAATTTTTTTTATGTGGGAGGGTGTGGGAGGTTGGGGAGTGGGGCATATGGGAATCCCTATAATTTTTGTGTAATATTTATGTAATCTAAGTGTCTTTTAAAAAATAAATTATATATATTTTAAAAAGCACTTTGGACAAACATATTTACCTTCTATTTTATGTGTCACACATGTTTACCCAAATGTGCATGTGTTCATATACATGTGTATGTACATATGCATATAAACTAATATACATATATATTTAGTTATAACCAGGATTAATGGGAAGAATATATATCATCAACACTCTTAGTATATGTATGAAAATTAATGTGGTAGATGAATATAGAATAGTTCTAATTAAGATAGCATTTCTTTACCCATGGCTATAAATAAAATACCACATTTCATAGCTTGTTGAATTTTTCATTTTTTTTAAGCTATTCATAGAGAAAAACATATTCTAGAGGGGAGATTAAACTCTTAGAAAAGAGAAAATGAAGCAGATTGACTCATGATTAAGTCTGTTCTTTGTATTTATGTGCAATTTTTTGGTCTTAAAAAAGTGTGAAAATGCTTGGAATTTTTAACAGGTCTGTTTGAAAGAAATCTTATTTACAATAAATCTTTTTTTGTCTATTTTCTACAGTAAGTGAGTGAGATGGCTGGAGGAGCTGCAGGTACCAAGATAGATGATGATTTCCAAGGAATGGAAAGGGTAAGTCTTTGTCTACTCAGAGCTCCTTTTGACATAGACAGTGTCTACTATACTAAGAGGAAAGAGTAGAAATGGGAGAGGAAACTGTTCTCCACCTCAACCTGAGAATACACTTAGTTATTCTTAAAAATACTCTCCTTTTAGTGTATGTTTTAAAACACAAAAAGTAGTCTCCTGACTTTTCTTTGAACTATTCTGAGAATGGAACCTCAATGAAGGTGAAATGTTATAATACATTTTTCCTGTTGGATTTTCTTAGCACTCTTCCAAGTAGGGACAACGTGTAGCTGGTGCCTGAATTTGTATGAGGTGGGAAGAAAAGAGGAGAAGGTGGAGGATGATGTCCCAAATATTTTAAGGAGAGTTGGACCCTCTCTGTCTTTAGAGAATTTCTCTGACAGGACTGCACCCTTGGCAGTGGTGGGGTGTATTTGAGAGAGTGGAGTTTTGGGAGCCTATCAGGTCTTGGCCCAAATTCTTCTACAACTTTCTAAGCTATCCAGTTATTTTCCTGAGTTTCCATTTTTTGTAAATATAGAATGGAATTACTGATACCTACTTTACATATTTTTATGTAAAATGGACACTGGCTCCACATCAGTGTTGTAATTTCTTCCATTGCTAGAATCACAATATGTGTATAGTAGAATACCAGTAAACATTGGACCTAATAGACACATACAGAACACCACACCCAAATACGGTGGGATATAATTCTTCTCGAATGCACATGTATCATACTCCAAGAAAGACCCCATGCTGGGCCACAGATAAAATCTCAATAAATTCAGAAAGATTGAGATTATTAATAGTAATTTCTCTGAACATACTGGAATGAAATTGGAAATCAGTAAGTGCCAGAGAAACAGATTAGGAACAAAGATATGGAAGTTAAAGAACATATTCTTAGCAAATGGTGGGTCAAAGAGGAAGTCTCAAAAAAATCAGTAACTACCTTGAAACAAATGAAAATGACAACACAACATATCAAAACCTATGGGATGCAGCAAAAGGTATACTGAGAGGGAAATTCATTTCCATAAATGCATATATCAAAAAAGAAGAGAGAGCTAAAATAGAAGAACTAACTGCACATCTGAAGGAATTGGAAAAACAACAACAAACTAACCCCAAAGGATGTAGAAAGAAGGGTATAACAAAGATTAGAGCAGAACTAAATGAAATAGAAAATAAGAAACCACTAGAAAAAAATAAAAACAAAAGCTGGTTCTTGAAGAAGATCAATAAAATTGACAAACCCTTAGCCAGACTAACAAAGGAAAAAAGAAAGCAGATGGAAATGCACAAGAAATGAAGAAGGGGCTACCACTACTGACCCCACAGAAATAAAGAGTATCATAGAGGATACTTTGAAAAATTATATACCAACAAGTATGATAATTTAGAGGAAATAGACAAATTCCTGAATGTACAGCTGAATGTATATAACATCATATGTATATACCACATTTTATTAGTTCATTGGTTGATGGACATGATTTGTTTCCATCTTTAAGCAACCATGAATAATATCAGTATGAATATTGGTGTGCAAATGTCTGTTCATGCCCTTTATTTCAGTTCTTCTGAATATATTCCTAGAAATCGGATTGCTGGGTCATATAGCATTTCCATATTTAGCTTTTCTAAGAACTGCCAAAGAGACTTCCACAGAGGCTCCACAATTTTATATTCCCAATAGTGAAGGAGCATTCCCTTTTCTCCACATCCTCTCCAGAACTTGTAGTTTTCTGTCTTTATAATAAAGGCCAGTCTGTAAGGAGTGAATGATATATCATTGTAGTTTTAATCTGCATTTCCCTAATAGCTAGTGATGTGAGCATTGTGTTATTTACCTTGTGCTTTGGAAAAAATGTCTGTTCATTTATTTGCCCATTTTTAAACTGGGTTACTTGTCTATTTTACTATTTATATATATTCATCTTTATTTTA
>JAQZBX010102131.1:0-11189 GCA_029593785.1 Cabassous unicinctus | reverse complement strand
CAGCAATGCTGTGGGCCCACAGCCGAATCTCGGCGTCTCTGGGCTGCTGTTACGCGAAAAGCCCGTGTCCTTAGGCCACAAGGCAGGAGGTCACCAGAACGCAGCCAGGCCCGTCGCAGAGGTAGCCCCCCTCAAGTCCTCATCCGGGTCCCGGGCCCCGACCTGTGGACCCCACGCGTGAGCCGTGGCCTTCCAGGCTCAGATTAAAGGGCAGGTGGGAAAGGCCACCCCCGGGTCCTCGGCTCCCCCCAGAGAAAGAAGAAGATGGAGGCAGAGGTACAAGCCAGCCGAGGGGGCCAACTGTAGGACAGAAGGCGGGAGACAGCCAGAGATGGAAGAGGAAGGGGCCAGGAGGAGAGCCAGGCCCAGGCGGACGATCTGAATGGACGGCACAATGCTTTGGGGACCGCAGAGCAAAAGAAGGGTTTACTGTGTGTCACGCCTCAATTCTCGTGGGGACAGGCTTGCCCCCCAAGGCTGCGAGGGCTGCGCCTGGAAAGCAGCCTCAGGCATGCGGCACATCCATGCTCCCTCCTTGCTGCTCTCGTCCCTCAACACCAGGAGTCCAAGGGACCATCAGCCAGTCCCCAGGGCTCACTAGGGCTGTGCTATAAAAACTTAAAAACGTCTGTTGAAAACCCCCAAACCTGAGGTGATCGACGAGCCCCATACGACGCCCCGGGCAAGCAGAGAGGCCCTGGGGTGGGCTGGCAGGGGGCCGTGCCGGTCAGGGCGGGGATCTGCCTTCCAGTCTGTCGGGCCAGGGTGAGCCCGTCCACCCCCTGTCCATCCCCTGGCCGCCTGCGTGGTCAGGGGCTGCTGACTCGGCCCTCACCACCTCCCGCTGCTGTCCAGACGGCTACAGGGTGGAGTCCACCAGCGGGTGGCCGTTCTCGGGGAGCATGAGGCTAGCGCTGGTGCAGGTGCGGGCAGAGGGTGTGCAGCGTGCGGGCTCGTGGGCGGCCCGGCGGAGGCACCGGCAGCAGAGCAGGCGGCGGAAGGTGCGCCGCATCTCAGCATCCCGGCATGAGTACACCACAGCGTTGACCAGCGAGTTGGACTCGGCCAGGAGCAGGAAGTACTTCTCCACTGCCAGGACGTTGCAGGATTTGCAGCCCAGGCCGTCCAGGAGCAGCACCACCTGGCCAGGGGTCCAGCAGACCACGAACGCCCCTGCGGGAGGGAGCCAGGATGAGCAGGGCAGGCTGGTGGGGGGCCTGGTCCCTCACCCTGGGCTCAGGCGCAGGGCCCTGCCAGGTGCTGGAAGGGGACACCATGGGAAAGTTACCAAGAGGGTGAAGGAGACCCCGGGGGAGGGTGCTGCGTGTTCCTGGGGGTGGGCTGGTCTCTCTGGCCTCCTGCTCCCCCACCCCAGCGCTTTCTGTGTCCCTCAGCAGGCCTGAGCCGTACTCCCGCCAGGACCCCCACAACCCTGCCCTGCCTGTGCTCTCAGAGGCCTTGTGGGCCCAACCCGGGGACCCTTTTCCCTGATCAGACCCCCCTGTGGACCTCCCCGCCGAGGAGCGCTCACCCAGAATGAAGACCACGGTCTTAACCAGGCCGAGGGTGGTCTCGCGGTAGCGAGGGTGGCAGCTGACGTGCTCCGCCATGCGCTGCACCCGCCGCCGCACGTAGAAGTAGATGCGGGCGTAGACGGCCACCATGAGCGCGAAGACCAGCAGGCTGGACAGGGCCCAGACGGCCAGGTAGGCGCGGCTGAGCAGGGGCGCCATGCGCGAGCAGCGGTCCAGGGCGCAGAGGCAGTGCCAGGCGTGGACCGGCAGCAGCCCCAGGCCCAGCGCCGCCGCCCACACGCCCACGATGAGCAGGACGACGCGGCCGCGGGGCAGGCGGCTGTGCAGCTGCACGGCCATCACGCTGCGGTGCCGCTCCACGGCGATGGCCAGCAGCGTGGCCACCGAGGCCGTCAGGCTGGCGTCCAGCAGGCCCTGCCGCAGGAACCAGCCCTGGAGCGAGAGGCGCGCGGTGCGCGGGCCGGTGTGGAACATGAGGAAGAGGTAGGCCACGCCGGCGAAGAGGTCGGCGGCCGCCAGGTTGCCCAGCAGGTAGTAGATGGGCTGGTGCAGGCGGCGGTTGGAGGCGATGGCCGCGATGACCAGCAGGTTGGTCAGCAGCACCAGCACGCTGACCGTCAGCCCCAGCGCCACCACCAGCACGTCCTTGGGCCGCCAGTGCAGGCTGAGCTCCTTGCCGCTGTTGTTGTAGAAGAAGCGGATGGTCTCGTTGTAGTGGCAGCGCTCCATGGCCGGCACCTGGGGGCGCAAGGGTCAGCGCGCAGGGGACGCCCAGCCGCAGGTCCCCTCGGGCCGGGCAGCCCCGGCGGCCCTGGTGACTCCGGGACTGCGACAGCCATGTAGGGGGCGCGCACGGCTGCTCGCAACGCGCAGGCTGGCGCGAAGGGCGCCCCGGAACTCAACTGAGCCGCGCCTTTTGTTCCTTGACTTGAAGCCGCGAAACAAAACCCACGCAGAGTCCTAACCCGCGCGCGAGCAGCCCATCGGGGACCCGGGGTGGGGGCGGGGCAGGGGGCGGAGCCGCGGGAGGAGGCTGCGGGGGTCCCGGCAGCCGGGCAGAGAAAGGCGCGGCCAGGGCGAGGACCCCTAGGGTGGTCGCGCAGAGTCGTGGAGGTGACGGTGCCACGACAGCGGGCGGCGGGCGGTGCCAGGAGGGAAGGAGCAGCCCGGTGGCCTCGGGACAAAGAAAACGGGGAGGCGGCGGGGGTGTGTAGGTGGGGCGGCGGGGAGCATGGGGGCGGGGGTTTGGGGGCGGTGCCCCAGCCCCGCGGGCACGTGCCGCGCGCAGGGCCCCGCGAAGACGCCTGGAGAAGCGGTGCACCGCCCTCCCCGGGTCCCCACCCGGGCCCGGACTCACCTGGACACCGTCACGCCACGGCCTGGGTGCGCTCGCGCGGGGGAACCGGCCGGAGGCCCACGGGCCGGCGGCGGGAGCAGCGGAGCGAGGGCGGGGCCCGGGGCGAGCGGGACGGGCGCCCCGCCCCCACCTGGGGCAGCTTCGGCGCGCCCCGCCCCCGCCCCGCCCCCTCCAGTCACGCGGGAGCGCCGCCCCGCGACCCCTCGTTCGCCCCCCTCCGTTTCCGGCGCGGGCCCCCTCCCCGGCTTCCGCCCGCCTGAGCCGCCCGCAGCTCCCGACCCCCGGGGCCGAGTCGCTGGGCGGCCGGAGGACCCCGCCGCGGCCTCGCTCCGCCCCGGGCGCAGCTCCGGGTGGTCTCAGGCCCCCGCGCCCAATCCCGGGCTGCGCCGCAAGCCGCGCCCTGAGCCGACTGGGCTTCTACCTCCGCGACCCCCGCCCGCCTCCGCGCGCAGAGCCGGGAGCTGCCGGTGCCCGCCGCCCCCTCGGCCCCGCCCACGCGGCCCGGAGCACACAGCCCCATTGTCCCGGTTATCTGCACTCGTGTTTGCCGGGTTGTGCGCGGCCGGATCGGGCACGCGGAGCTCCGGGAGGCCGGCGTGACTCACCGGGTCCCCGGGCCCAGCCCTGGCCGCTTGTGGGTGCTCAGTGGCGCTGGGGCGTTGAGGGTGAAAGGCGGGGGCCTCAGCACCTCGGCTGCCGCCCCGTAGTTCTCCCCCGCCACCCCCACACTTCCGGCAAAGAGGCACATGCATTCAGGTCACAGTTTATTCAGGGGCCAGAGACCCCACACCCCACCAGAACTGGGGAAACGCGTCTGGGCTGCCCACCCCTCTTCCAAGACACTGGCCACTCGGTGTCAGTGAAAGCAGCAGGTGGGGTGGGGGGCAGTGGCCACCCTCAAAGGAACATAAGGCACCCCATCCACGGGACAGACAGGGTGGACTCCAGGGCTTCCGTGACCTGTGACCCGGATGCCTGGCAGTGACTCGTGTTTGGGAAGTGGGGAGAACCGGGACATGGCTCAGACGGGGCCCTAGGCTTCTCCCTGGCTGTCCCCTCCCCACAGGCCACTGAGGTGGGGAGACGCTCAGAGATGGTCCTCGACCTCCTCGGGCTGGGTGTCCCACCAGGTCTGGGTGGGGAGACGCTCAGAGATGGTCCTCCACCTCCTCGGGCTGGGTGTCCCCCCAGGTCAGGGTGGGGGGACGCTCAGAGATGGTCCTCGACCTCCTCAGGCTGGGTGTCTGAGCGGCACGAGGCCCCGGGCACAGTGTCGCTGGGCAGCTTGGAGAGGAGCCGGGCTGTCTCCTGGGTGATCTCAAAGTGCTTGGGCAGCGGGGCGCGGCGCAGGGGGCTGCCCTCAGAGGAGGTGGGGGCAGGGCTGGCTCCCCGCCCCCGCAAGCTCCCGTGTGTCCCTGATGTGGCAGGGGTCTCTTCGCACAGCTTGGAAGCCACCAGGGCCAGGCTGGACAGCTGGTGGGTGACAGGCCGCACGCCCCCCCGAGGGTACTTCACCGGCTGGCGGCTGAAATGGCCACGAGACTGTGTCCCCAGGGGCGAGTCCTCAGGGCCTCGGCCGGACGCTATGGGACAGG
This sequence comes from Cabassous unicinctus, assembly GCA_029593785.1. NCBI lineage: Eukaryota > Metazoa > Chordata > Mammalia > Cingulata > Chlamyphoridae > Cabassous > Cabassous unicinctus. The sequence goes on along the minus strand of JAQZBX010102131.1, from coordinate 6,702 downwards.
GTGGCCGATGCTGGTCGTTGCCGGGATGGTGGGCCGGGACACCCCCAGAACCCCTGGCTGCTGCACACACTCACCTTCCCCTCCCGTGTCTCTGGTGTCTTCGGCCACTTTCTCTGTCCCCTCACCCTGCACGGAGAGACCCGAGAATGAGACCCCGACCACAGGCCCTGGGTGGCCGTGGGGGGAATGGATCTGAGGCCTCTGCTGGACTGTGCCGGCCCCCTGTCCCCCTGGTCTGTCCATCTGCGAATGAAGTTCCCTCTCCAGTTGTGAGAGTGACACGTAGCCCACAAAGCGCCGAGGCATGGCGGCCCCAAGAACTGCCTGGGCCAGCTCCTCCGGCAGCCCTTCCCTGCACTGTGGCCTCACTCATCCACTCTGGCGTCTGCTGTGCCTGGAGCACACTAGGCAGGCAGATCTCAGGGCCTTTGCACTGGCCACTCCTCTGCCTGGAACACCTCCCCTTCACCTCCTCCAGCCTCTGCTCAGATGCACCTTCCCCGTGAGGCCCGCCCGCGCCACGGCCTCCCACCCAGTGTCCCCCAAGCTCTGCCGGGCCTCCTCTCCCCTGTAACACGCTAACATGACACGCCTGACTCCGTATCATGTGCACTGTTTAGCGTCGGCCTCGCCCCGAGATGCAGGGCGGGAGGCTGTCTACTCGGCTCATTGTATGTTTCTAGAACAAGGCTCGGCACATCGTGGTGTCCAGCAGCCGCCCCTCGAGCACCTCCACAGGGCCGCCCCCGGCAGCTGCTCCGTGAGCGCCCACCACCCCTCTCTTCGCTCTTCCTTCCAGAAGGTGCACAGGGTTAGAGAGGAGGGGACGGGGACAAAAGAAAACTCGAAAGGAAAGGAAGGGAGACCCGGGAGAGGACTGGGAGGTGCAGCAGGGAGGGCGCGCTGCGTCCGCAGGCGCAGGCTCCTACCTCGGGGGGCGTGGCCGCGGGGTGCATCTCCAGGGCGCTCTGCGGCCTGGGGGCTGGGTCTGGGTCTGAAGCCAGGGCTGGGGGCAGGGGGTCCAGGGCGAGGTGTGGGGGTGGTGGCTGGAGGCCGGTCGCGAGGGGTCCGGGGCCCAGGCTGGGGTCGTGGGGCAGGGGCTCGAGGGCGGGGGGCAGCTCCTCCATCCCGAAGACCTGCTCGTACTGCGCGATGAGGAGCTCCACGAGCTGGGCCTGGTGCCCCGAGTCCAGCAGGCAGGTGACGGCGCCGGCGCCCGCGGCCCCGAGGCCGCCCGGCGGCCGCAGCAGCGTCGGCCCGAACACGATGCCCAGGTTGTTGGCAGACATCTTGTTCTCCTCCAGCCGGGCCGCCACCCTGGGGGCGGCATGGGGAGGGTCAGCCGGGGCGGAGAGGTGAGCTGCTCGGGTCAGGGGTCGCAGCTGCGCCTCGGGCCGGAAGCCGCGTGTGGGGGGCCGGGGGCCGGCACACCTGAACAGGTGGGCCACCAGGTGCCGCAGGGTGTTGTAGTTGGAGTCGGGCAGCTGCCCCAGCAGGGCCTTGAGCGAGCAGACGGCCTCGGAGCTGGGGGTCCCGGGGCCATTGCCGGGTTCTGCACGCACGGTCTTGGCCAGGGAGATGAAGGCGTCGTAGAGGTGGAAGGGCACCACGGGGTCGGTGAGCTGGGGGGACACGGGAGTGGGTGGACCGCGGAGGGCCCTGGGTGCCCGCCCCCTGCCCCGGCCGGGCCCGGCCCCCCACCTCCTGGAGGAAGCGCTTGAGGACGCTGGAGACGTCGTGAGGGGAGTTTCCTGACAGGTCCACCAGGGCGCGCCCGTTCTCGAAGGCCTGGCACAGGCGCTCCACGCGGGCCCGGGACCCGCTCACCCGGTAGATGCCCTGCAGGGCGGGAAGCAGACCCTGACTCAGGCGCGCGCCCACCAGCAGGGCGGGGTCCTGCCTGGGGGGCTGGGTCCGGAGGGGGGGAGTGGCACCTGCACGCCCAGGGCGCGGTGCTCTATCTCGGCAGTGCACCTGCTGACCACAAAGGGCACCTCCTCCGGGAAGTCCCTGGGCAGCTGCAGGAAGTCAACCCCAAAGAGTGGGGTCCGAGGTGGGAGCCGCCTGTGTCCACAGAGAATCAGCAGGGTCTCCAGGCAGCGCTTGTGGCAGGTCAGAAAGCACTGGGGAGTCACAGATGGGTTCGGGGTCATGGGAGACCCCAGGATCACAGGGTTGTGGTCAGGGGTCATGGGAGATCCAGGGTCATGGGGGTGGGGTCAGGGGTCATGGGAGATCCAGGGTCATGGGGGTGGGGTCAGGGGTCATGGGAAATCCCGGGGTCATGGGAGATCTGGGGTCACGGGGGTGGGGTCGGGTCATGGGAGATCTGGGGTCGTGGGGCTGGGGTCGGAGGTCATGGGAGATCCTGGGGTCACAGAGGTCAGCAGGGCTCAGTGGCCAGGCCGCACCTCCTCGCACTCGGTCCCGCTGACCATGAAGGCCTCGCACTCGCGGCACTTGGCCGGGCCCCGCAGCCGCCGCAGCCGGTGGGTCTGCGCCGCGCTGGACAGCGTCCACTTGCTGAAGGGGCTGCCTGTCCCGTTCTCCAGCCCATCTCCCAGGTCTGCAGGAGACACCGTCAGGCCTGCTCCGCACCCCCACCCCGCCCCACCTGCCCCAGCCTCACCAGGGTCTCGCTCCTCAAGGTCGTCTGAGGACTCAGTGCCCGTGGACGGGGCCTTCACCAGCCGCCGCGAGCCAGGGCCTGGGGTCAGGAAACACAGATGGGGTCGCAGGAGTCATGGGAGGTCACAGGATGAGGAAACACTCCTGGTTTCCAGGGCTTCTAGAACCACCCACAGACCTCTTGGGGAGCAGGGCCAGAGATCAGGAGGAAATTTCTCAGACATGCCTCGGCAGTGGGTGAGAGGTTGAGGAAATAGGTCAGGGGTGCAAGGCAGGTCAGAGATCAAGGGACAGGTTAGAGATCGAGGGCCAGAGCTTGACCAGTGGATGGAGGAAGGCCGGGGGTCAGGAGGGGGTCAGGGCCAGATCCTGAACCCACCTGGGCTGGACGTGGGCGAGTCCAGGGACCGGGACTCGCTGCCGCCGCCGACGCTGTCCCCATCGCTGCCTGGGGCAGGACCCAGCATCCCTAGGGGAGGACACGCCGTGAGGACGGGCAGGGCGGGCAGCCCCAGCCCCTCCCCGTCGCCTCGCCGCACTCACCCTGCCCGCCCGGGCCAGTGTCCTGACCCTCGGCCGCAGCCTCGTCCAGCCGCGGAGGCAGGGGCCCTGAGAGCTTCTTCCTGAGATCCAGAGGGGCGCTGGGGGAAGAGCGGCGGCCCCGGCTCGCCACCCTCAGCACGGGCAGCTCCCGGGGAGCCCCCCACCTCCGAGCCCACCCGCTCCCCGGGCCCACCTGTGCGCCGGAGGCACGAACTCCTGGAAGGAGAAGGCGGCCGGCGGGGGCGGCGGGGCCTCGGGCCGCAGCGACCGCACGAACTCCTGGTAGCGCTGGCCGGGCTCGAAGGGCGCGCAGCACTCGGCCAGGGCCGTGAAGGCGCGGGGGCCGCGCTCCGCCTGCGCCCCCCGCAGCCGGAACAGGCCCAGCGTGACCTGCGGGACCGAGAGGGCGGCGTTGGGGCGGGCGGGGCTGGGGGCCGGGAGGCGCGCCCGCGGGAGGGCGAGGCGCCGGGACTCACCCGCTTCAGCACCTCGTCCCCCTGCAGCACCAGCTTGCGCACGTGCGACACGATCCGCTGCTTGGCGGCCTCCAGGTCCTGCTGCCGCGCGTTGGCCTCGCGCACGCACGCCTGGTACAGCGCCTCGGCCTCCTGCGCCTGCGGAAAGCGAGGCTGGGAGGCGGCGTGTGGGCTGGCGCGGGGCCGGGGGCGGGGCCGCGCGGGGCCGGGGGCGCACCTTGGCCTGGGCCTCCTCTCGCGAACGCCGCCGCCGCTCCTGCTGCTTGCTGGGCCCCGGCGAGGCCTGGGGCGCCGGGTCCTCAGGGGAGCCCTGGGAGCGCGCCTGCAGGTCCTCGCTGCGCTGCACGTACTGGAGCTGGGCGCGCCGCAGCGCCTGCACCGCCTCGTTCTGGGGGCGGGGCTGGTGGTCAGCGACCCGCGGCACTCGGGACCTGCCCCACCCTGACCCCCACCCCGGGCTCACCATCCGCTTCTGCTCCTTCATCCACTGCTCCTTGAACTCCTTCCGCCACTTCTCGATCTCAGTCCGTTTGGCTGCCAGGGGCTGGTGTGGGGGTGGGGGCAGGGATGAGGTCGCCGCCCGTGGTCACCCGCTCCAGGGCTGGCAACCCCGCATCACCCCTCCTGGCCCCCACCTGGTAATAGTCCCTTCTCTGCTGGGCCACCGTCTCCAGGGCCAGGGTCCCCAGGTTGAAGTCATGTTCCAGAAATAGGGTGTAGACATACTGCAGTGGCATGTGGCTCTGCGGGGTGGAGGGAGGGCTGAGGACCTGGGGGGCTCGGGGGTGCTGGAGTCTGGGGCACTGGGTCTGGGCTGGGCTACCTGCTGGTGCACGGACACCCTGCCGGCCTCGGCCATCTTCATGACACTCTTGGCAAACTCCAGCTCTGGGGAGACACAGATGCTGTCTCAGTCTGGCCAGGGGTGGGCGTGGGGGCAGGTGACGGGACGCTGGGCCCTGTGCACCAGGGGCTCTCACCGTGGCTAGCCCTCTTGTCGGTCCAGGCCAGCAGCTCCTTGGCATAGCGGCTCCAGGTCTTGGCGTACTCCAGGGCTGCGTCCACACCCCCCTTGGTGCGAACCAGGCGCAGGTCCAGTTCCTCCCCTGGGCAGACAGGCACGTGGAACCCTTCCCCCAGGGGAAGCCCTCCCTGTGCCCCTGGCTCCTCATCCAAGTGGCGATTGTACACTGCTGGGTAGATCACAGGTTCCCTACCCTGAGGATAGACCTCCAGAGCAAGACCTGGCCCGGAGCCAGCGCAGGGGGGCCCTGCTGCACAGGGGCCCTGGCCTCAAGCCTCTACCTGTGAGGGGTGCAGGGACCTCGGGAGAGGGGCCGCTCCAATGGCTGGTCTCACTGGTCTGGGGCTGGAGGGAGAGAGCACTCAGGAGCAAGCTCCTCACGGAGACCCCCTCCCTGAGACACCTTTCTCCCTGACACCCGACCTCCTGGAAGCTCCCTCCTTCCTGATGCCCCCCCTCCCTGAGGGCCCCCATCCTGGAGGCGTGCCCTCTCACCAAAGTGGCTGTGGGGGCTTGGTCAGGGTTAGGGTCTCCTGAGAGCACAGGATCTCCAGCCAGCATCTCAAGGGTCCTGGGGGGTAGGGGTGTCAGAATGCCACCCTCCTCTCAGCCTGTCTCCCCCTGGGAGTGTTGGGGACCCCAGGGCTTTTTGGGGGATGGTCCTGGGTATAACTGCTGTGGCATCTCCTGTGTTGGGGAGGTCTGAGGAATGGGGTTTTGGGAGGACCAGATGAGATTTTTATGGAACTTGTGAAAGGGTTTTCAGGGCCCCCAGCAATTTTGGGGTTCACAGAGTAGAATTATAGAAATCCCAAATATTTTCAGGGTAGGATACGTCAGGTCCTAGGACCATTTGGAGGGGATGACTTTTGGGATAGACAAGTGCTTTGGAGGGTCCTAGGGCTTCAGGGCCCCTGAATTTTTGGGGTATCCCAGCAAGATTTGGGAGTGCCCCAGACTCAGACTCACACGCTTCCCAGTGAGATCTCGAGGTTGTCCAGGCTCCGGAAGATATCGCTGTACCTCTTCTTGCCCTCGAGAGCCGGGGGAAGCCCTGTGTGGGGGGGAGCGTGTCCCATATGCGCCCACAACTGCCTCTCTCCACCCAGGGCACGTGGAGGCCGGAACGTGCGCGCGTGTGGGACGCTCTCCTCCCCCCCTGGCCCTGTGGGGCTGGGACCTGTGGGGGGCCTGCATCCGGAGGGGTGGGTGTCGGAGGGAGAGTGGGCCTGGCTGGTGCAGACGGACAGGCTGATGGACTCACAACCGCACAGGCGGGGACCAGGAAGCAAAGTGACAAAGCAGATGCCTGAGACGTCCCACCCACACGGCCCCCAGGCAGCGGGAGAGGAGCCGCCTTGACAATGGAAGCTCACGGACCCCAGGCCAGGCAGATGGGGACCCTCGTGGGACTGACAGGGCCTGGGGCAGTCTGGGGCCACAAAGAGGGACAGAAAGACTGGCTGACGCTCGGCACACGCAGGCACAAAGACGCCCGAGATGCAACTCCTGCCGCGCGCCTGGCCCCCCCCACGCGGCAGCGCGGTGCGGGGGCGCCGGGTCCCCGCGCCTCCACCGGCGCCTGGCACCCCGCCCCCACCACGCAAATCAGAAGCAGAAGCGGCCACTTCCCCTTCCTGGGCCCCTTCCCCCAGACATCCGGGGTGGGGGCGCCCAGGAGGGCGGGGGCCAGGGGCTGCTGTCCCGGGCGCGCCCTCTCCGGCCTGCGGCCCCCGCCGTGGAGGGTCCCGCGTGCGCCCCGCTCGGGGACTCCTCCCCGGCGCCCGGGACCGGGACGCGCAGCGCCCTCAGCGGAGGAAGTGGGGGCGGTCGGGGAGGATCCTGCCGGCCCGGATCCCGGGCCTCCTACCCGGCTCCGCTGCGTCCATGGCCCGGCCGGGGGTCCTCTCGCAGGGGCCGGGATGGGGATGGGGTCGCGCGCCCGCCCGGCCCAGCGCCGATTTCCTGCCGCCGCCGCCGCTCGGGTTCAGCGCCGCCCGCCCGCAGCCGGCCCCGCCCACCAGCGACAGC
>JAQZBX010102130.1:0-11190 GCA_029593785.1 Cabassous unicinctus | reverse complement strand
AACTCCCATGACACATATGTTGTTGCGTTTTGTGTTGTCATTCAACTCTCTGAGCCCCTGCTCAATTTTTTCCATTCTTTTCTCTCTCTGTTCTTTTCTCTCTTCAATTTTAGCTGCTCTGTCTTCGGTATCACTTATTCTTTCTTCACTCATTTTGAGTCTGCTCTTGTGTGCCTCAAATGTGTTTTTTACTTCACCTATTGTGTCTTTCATTCCCATGAACTCCATTAGTTTTCTGTTCAGGATTTCAAATTCTTCTTTGCGTTTGCTCAATGTCTTCTTGATGTCATTTATCTCTTTAACTACATTGACTTTCATCTCATTAATTTGATTTTGGAAATTTGTGCTCATCTCACTGATTAGTTCTCTTAAATTCTGTATCTCTTCTGGGACTTTGATGTAGTCCTTTTCTTGTGCCATGTCTTCTATTTTCTTAGTATGGCTCATAATTTTTTGTTGGTGTTTAGGCATCTGGCTAGGTTGTATTTTACTTAGATGCTCTATCTCTTTCTCTTTTATAGGGTTTTAGTGGCAGGAGGCTGTGAGTTATCACAACTCTTTGATTTTTGGCTCAACCTTGATTGTTAGGGTTGTCCTGCTGGTTGCTCAAAACTGGGCACTGGACCCAGTAATTGGTTGTAGAGTCATTTCCTAGGGCCTTGGGCAGGGAGGCTATAGAGGCCAGGAAAAGCCTCTCCTATTTAATTTTTTTATGTGCACTTCCTTGGTCTGCCAGGAGATGGTGCTCATTGGCAACCCTCAATTCAATACCTGGTTGGAGTGTATTTGTTGTGACACAGACCAGATCAATGTGATAGAACTTCCTGTCTGCGGGCTAAGAGCCTTGTAATTTAAACTTTCGGAGACAGTTCTCCAGTCTTCTCTGGCGGCCCCCTCCCTTTTCCCAGCTAGGAAATATTTCCTCTCCCTTCTGAATCCTCGACAGTCAGTCCCTGTTTGTAGTGGAGGAGATTGGGAGGTTTGTATATCTTTAGCCCCTTGCAGGCTCCAAGAAAAACAATAGCGCAGCCCCACCCAGCCTGGACTGGCTCTCGGGACAGGGAAGACCAAACCTGGGAGTCAAAAGCAGGGTCAGGCCCAGGGTCTCTCTCCCCTCTCCTGTGGAGTCCTCAACAATTAGTCCAGGCTAGAAGAGAGGGAGGTTGCGAGGGTCGGATTTCTCCAGTCCTTTCTAGTCTCCCAGGGCAAACTGCCATGTGGAGGGTTCTGTGGGGCTCCACAACCCAAATTTGCGGGTCAGAACCTGAGTCAGCCTAAAGCTGTGTCCCTGTCTCTCCCCTTTCTGGGAGTGGCAGATCCCTGGAGCCCCCTTTGTCTGTAGTTGCAGGCCCAGAGGCCTGAGAATTCTAAGGAGTGTGTGTGGGGGGGTTGCCAGCAGCAGCAGCTGCTGCTGATTTCAACTCAAGGTTCTGGCGTAGCGATTTCTCTCTTTTGTCCCTCTTTCCTCTGGGTGGTGTGCAGCCTTCCCCTGCTGTCCTAAACCCTAGAAGATCTATTTTGGGGCTGTTTCAACCTGTTCTCTAGCTATTTTTCTGGAGAAGAGATTCCTGTGTCTTACTAGTCAGCCATCTTCCTGGAAGTCCCGACTCACTGTTAGCCATAAAAACTCATTTGTATTTACCCTTTCCCCTTTTGGTCAAGGTCTTTTTCTAGGTGCATTGCTAGTTGGTACTTGGTAATAATCCCTTGGTGCCAGGGAGGCTCGTACCTAGGAGTCATGTCCAACACTGGGGTGAAGTTAATGCATTTGTATGCTGAGTTTAGTTAAGAGAGAGTCTGCATTTTAGCAACAACAAGGCTCTCAGGAAGTAACTCTTAGGCAACATTTAATACTAGGCTAAATTTCAATTTCAAAAGAGAAGGTTCATAATAATAGTCATCAATATCAAGGTCCCATCGCAATGGTCCATCGTCCTTCACTAGGCACTGCCCCTGTAGTTGGGGGATTTTTGGTGTCCCATTAGAGAATGTGGCAGAGCTTCTGAGGATGGGAATTTGATATTCTTTCAGTTATTGTGTGGATCTCCATCCACCATGACAATGCCCCATGAACACTTGAACACATTTGTATGTCTTAGCAGTATGCCCCAGGTGAACCTCCTTCCGTGCATCCCCCATCACTGACACCCCACACTAATGAACCTCCCCTACCACAGTTGTGACCCTTCTGTGATACAAAACTTCTTTAAAAATGAAACCTACAAAATAACCAAATAAAACTAGTAAGAGAATGAAATAATAACCATAGTTTTAAAAATAAGAAATAAAATACAAAAATAATTGAAAAAATAATGAGGATAATAAAAAACCAATATATATATATATAGAGAGAGAGAGAGAGAAAGACATTGTGTCTTTCATCACTATGACAATGTCTTCCATTGACTTTAATCATAGGGCATGGCAGTACTAAGGGATGACCTAGAGGATCTCCTGTATTCCAGGCGAAGTTTTCTTTAGCTCCACTGTGTAGGTGCAGTCCTATTTCCCCTGGATTGTCAGGATCAATCACCCCAGCCAATATACTAATTTCCTTCTTTGCCTGTTGATTCAGAGGTAAGAGGAGCCTAAAGTGGCCAGGTGGCAGTCTTAACTTCCAGTTCAATGGAATCATTGCTGTGTTCCCTTTTGGAAGCACTCCTCCTTTTGGAACTAAGACCTGTAGACCAGCAGAGCTTAAGGTTGCAGGAACAGGAAGCAAAAATTTTCCTAGTGAATCACTAGGGGTAATAGTGAGTGGTGCCACTCCCATTTTTACCTCTTGATTCCTGACCCCTGAATCCTGGCTATGGGAGAAACAGCACCATTGAGTGGACACTGATTTAGAGCATACACAGCCTCCTGGAGAAACATTTTCCCAACCCTGCAAGGTAATGCCACCTATTTGGCACCATAATTGAAAATTAGCAGTATAAATTTTTGGCAGTGTAACCGGATCCTTGCCACTTATAAGCATGGAAGTAGGGGAATCCAGTAATGATATTTTGTGTTTCTCCATTGCCAGCTCACACCATGGATTGTTAGTGGCCTTTTGATTATTGGAAAGGGAGTCATGAGTACCCTTCAGTCCGATTAGAGTAGAGAGCCAATTGCAAAACTCCCAGAACCTCTTCAGACATCCCATGTTTAAGATTCTGTTCCTCAACAACCACCCCACTTCTGGTACCAAGCTGTATTAGACAGGTTTCTCTAGGGAAACAGAATCAACAGGACATATCTGTAAATAGCATAAGATTTTATAAAATTCTCTCACGTGACCTGGGGATGCACAAATCCAAATTCCGCAGGCAGACTGCAAACCAGGGGCTCTGATGAAGGTCCTTGATGAGTTCCCAGGAGATGATGGCTGGCTGAAGTCAAGCTGGAAAATTCTTTCTGAATGCTGACATCACCTCCCCTTTTAAGGCATTCAACTGATTGGATAAAATGTCACTCAATGCTGACGGCAATCTCCTTGGTTGATTTTAGATGTAATCAGCCATATATGCAGTAAACTCACTGGTGACTAAAGTCCATAAATGTCCTTGTATTACATTTAGCCCAGTGCTTGCTTGACCAGACAAGTGGGCCCAATTACCTGACCGAGTCGACATATTAGCCTAACCATCACAGTATTAAAATATTTTATAACCTCCTTTCTTAGTAAAAAATACTTGAGTTTGAATCCTTCATTATGTCTGTTTGCCATGTGAAATTTACGCTAATGTTAGTTCATATCAGTCTGATGTGTCTGGAAAATAATTTAAGTGCATCCTTGATGATAAAATATCAAAAGTATTCAGATCATTCTGGGCAGCTTTTATAGAGCTAATTTATGGACAGTGCAAATCAGAATATCTCACCACATGAAGATAAAAACACTGAAACAGAGCAAAAGTTTTTTCATTCTTTCTTGATAAAAGCTCCCTTTGCTCACCATGAATGTGGAAGGACTGAATTAAGAGGAAATCAGAAACAATGTCATAATGTGGAAAAAGGACCTAGGTTACATAGTCTTCTGGAAATTATTACTTTGTTGAAATGAGATTGAGACTTTGCAGTTTTGCTTCCTTGTTAACCTCTCATGGAAAATAAAACTTCCTAGGAATATCCAAGTTAAATTCACCTTTGTCATTATCAAATCCACCTCTGGGTGGTCAAATCTATGGGAGCATGAGGGAGAGAGGTGGTAATAGAAAATTATGAAGTCATAGACATGTTTCAAAAGAAAGAGTAATCATCTTTATGTATCAGAGTATGGGGTAGAGCAGTTAAGAAATATTTCACACAAGTGAAGAAACCTCATCATCTCTGCTTATTGCAATTTATCCTTGAGAAGTTTACTTAACTTATATAAGATTCAGTTTTTGTCACTATAAATCATTATAAAAGGAACTGTTTCACAGATCTGTTGTATGAAAGATAGATATGTTAGAGATATTAGGTACACATATAGTAGGTATATAGATAACAACTAAAAGGGAAAAATCAATAGATGTAGTGCTTGGAATATATGCCATGAAAGAATAAAAACAGCCAAAGGTGACTGGACATTTGAACCTGAGACAAGGAGAGAATGGTGGCACAATTAACTCTACCCATTACGGTCAGACATTGCATTGCTCTGTCTGCTGCTATGGCTTCACAGCCAGGCCACATGATGTGAGGTGGTTTTACAGCGAATCTCAGTTTAAATCATTTTTTGCCCTTATTGTATTTGATAACTCCACTTCATCTAATACACAACAGCTGCTTAGAAACTGGCTATTATTTAGTTCAATCTGAAATCAGTACAGTCAACTTATGCTGTACAACTTTTCATTGCCAGCAACTGGCTACTTTCTAGGACTTGTTTGGTATTGCTTTTCATCTTTGATCTCTTCATTTTTTAGGAAGAGCTCAGGTGGCATTGATATCAGAACTGAGACACGATCTCCATAGCAGGCTCACTGTCATAGCTTAGGGAACTTTAGAGCTTCACAGGTCTTTTAATTTGGTTTAAAGCTACATATCACAGTAGCACAATACTCTCTAAGTCTGCTAAAGGACATATCGGGCACAATTTGATTTATTTCTTACTCCTTTCCCGACTATGGTTAATAAGGAATGACTCTAATTGAGCATAGCTCTTTGATCTCCTGTAGCATATTGCTTTGGAAGAGTTTATTACAGCTGTTAAAAAGAAGCTATAAAGATATATATATCCTAATAAAAAATAAAAAAAAACATCCTATTTGGTTAAACATTAGGGCATGTGTTGTTCAATAGCTGTTAATACTTGTTTTCCATATAAAGTTATTTGTGGCTCTCAGATTTCACAGGACATAGCCAATTTAACAAAAGAGAAATTATGGGTCATTTGACACCTCCATTATGGTTGGGAGAGACAATGGATGAGATGTTCCAGCTGTGAATGTTGATAATTGATGTTCATGGAGCTCCAAAACAGGGTCAGCTCCAATTTTATTCAAAAAATTGCTGAAAATGGCATATGTTATGGATTGAATCGGGTTCCCCCAAAAGACATGTTAAGTCCTGGCCCCTGCTCCTGTGAATGTGACCTTATTTGGAAATAGGGCCTTTGAAGGTGTTATTAGTTAAGAAGAGGCCAGTTTGTGGTACTTCATCACAACAGTCCTAGCAAGCAAAGACAGGGTAGAGCCAGGTAAAGTAGCAAAGTGCTTCAATGTGCAGATAGAAAATGTGGTTAAGGAATTCAAAATGGATGCAAGTAGGAAGCTGGCATTTTGAGTCAGATGGACTTGCTGATGTATACCTGTTACTGGACTGGTCTATAAAGAAAGGAACTATCATTCACTCTCAAGACTACAGCTACTACTTCTATAAAGGACAGAAAAATTAATAACAGGAATGTGGCCTCACTTCACTTTCTAAACATGATAAACATTGCTAATAGATCATGTATCATGTGTTCTTTCCTATTGATACTGGATACAGCCTCCTGATTCTTCTCCATGGATTACTCCAGTTAGCCACCACCAATCACCTTGCTTTATAGTATGAAGACTTTTAATAATAAATGTGTATATATGTAGCTGCATAAAATATAGCTAGTTCGAACTTGGACTTTTCCAAAGAACACGAACAGACTGTTCTTTTATTCCCTATCTAAGTTATCACTTTCTATATAACCAAACAATAAAATAAAGGCACCCTTGATGCATTTTTCTCCTTTAGCCTCCAATTCAATCACTAACCAAGTTCTCTTGATGCTCCTTTGTCATCTGCATCTGTATTATAATAAGAGCAGATCTAATACCCTACCAGTCAGGTTCTACTCCAGTCCCAGCTTCCTCATTTCTGTCAGAACCAAGATTACTACAAGTCCATTTTAAGCAAGTTCTTCCTATCTTTAAAGACTTACTTGACTCAGTCATCAAATGGATAAAATCTATATTCAACATTAAGGAAAACCTTCTTAATTTAATCTACAGCCTACCTATCAGTGTAACCCAAATCTCTAGCTACGTATACTGCCCCTTGAAAGCAGTAGTTCATGATTGTTTATAAATTAGATATTGAGAAGTCAAGTTACTCCCTAAACGAGGATATACAACTAATAGTCACATCATACTCCAGTCAGTTCTAGACTGTGGATGACTCTGAATGGTCTGCTTATCACCAGGGCCTAAGAAAGTAGCTGGTGCATAATACAGATTCAGGGAAAGTGAATACACAAACATAAATAAGTGTGTGGACCTATCAGAAGCCTCCTGTTTTGAGGTGCATTATGTCTGTGAATATCAAAAGAAGAGTCACTGGACATTGCAGTTTCAGTGTGGAACAGAAACTAGTTCTTCAAATCAGTCATGATTCTGGAAACAGCAGAAGGATTCTGCAGGTAGGGAATCCCCACAGCGAAGAAGATGGCAGATGGTCAAGTTCTCAGTATTCTTAACATATTTCCCTCTATCCTTTACTCCCTACTCAAATTTTTCATGCATCAATGAACTGGAATTCAAAACATGATCATTTCTAAACTTCCTTCTGGACGTTTTTCCAGTTTGGTTCGATAAGATTATTTAAGCCAAAATCAATGTTTAGACTATTTATTCAGTCATTCTTTTATTCTACAAGTACTTAATGAGCACCAGTTAAGGTCCAGGGACTGTGACGGTTGCTGTGGGTAGAGTGCTGAACATGACAACCACTACCCCTGCCCTTGCTCTTGCGAAGCTTCCATTTCAGTGGAGTTGTCAGACGATGGGTTTTAGAGCAAGACAGACTGGGGTTAAATGCTTAATCTACTGTTTGCTAGTTTGGGGTGATGGGTAGACCACTTAATCTCTATCAGCTGCTTTTCTTAAAGGCTAAATAAAGTTCTTCTTTGGGTCTCAATAATAATTTCATTACCTTGAAACCTATATTATTTTTGAGACAAGAAATTATAAGATATATTTCAACAAAGATATTATTTTCCTTCATATCATCCATAAATTTAAAGAGCAGAATAGAAAACATTTTGTTCTCTCTATATAACACAATATTAAAAAACACACATGCAGGTTCAATCAAAATTAAAATTAACATATATTGTAATAAATTTATATATATAATTCTCTAGCTTCTCAGATATTTCAAAGATCATATTAATGGTAGGATTTTTGTATCGGTCCCAAGAATGTTTCACATAAGCATATCCCTATATAAACTTCAGAAAATTATATGAATGTGCTACCATGTTTCTCATTAACCAAGATGACTACCATATTTGGGATATCCTCAATGAACTGCAAGTAACGGGAAGGTTATCAATATTGAAGCTATGCTGTGTGACCCAGGTGTTAATTTTTCCCTGAAAGACAGAAATGCAAAGAAAGGAAGGTTACCTGTCTCACCTGATACAATGACCAACTCCATAAGTTTGTCTTTTTTTAAATGTATGCTCATAGACATTTAAATATTACACAAAATAACTAAATGAGCTGTTCTTCCCATATCCTCCTTACCATCCACAGCTTCCTTCCTGTTTCTGACTTCATCTGAGCACATTTTTACTAGGAGATAGCACATTATCTAGTAACAGCCTTTTAAATTTTCCTTTTTTCTTGTCTTCTGTTTACTGTTCCTTTTAACAATATTTATTGAGGGTACTATGTTTAAAGCTCTCTACTCTCCTGTGATCAAAGTGTGGAAGTGTTGGAAGAAGGAACGGCTCATGAAAATGTTTGAACACCACCACATCATTATAATTTGTTTTTTGACTCATTCCTAGAAATGTAATTCCACTCACCCTTCAGTTAACATCCAGCAAAGGGATTTCATCCATGGAAGTGAAGCTATGATCCAGTGACCATATGTTTAAGTTCTTATTACCTTAAGAGACAATGTGCCCCTTAAAATATGTTTGGCTTCTACTTAACGCATATAAGTCACAATGCTATGTGACCTTTAAGGTGTTATGCCCTACACAGATTTTCCCCAGATATGGCATGAAATTACATTTTCAAGTTTTTTCAGCAGAAAATAAAGATTTTATATAAATGGAAAGTTTCCACTTCATATCAAACATTCTAAATGCTATAAATGAGAACATTCTCTAACTGGAGAAATATACAGGAAATTACATTGGAATAAATTATCCAGTTTTAATGTTTTTGTCTATATATTAAAGATAATTCATAATCAGAACAATGCATCTAAGAAATTAAATGACTTAGATGGGCCCTTAGCAGTTATGATTACAAGATAACAAAAACAAGAGAGAAGAAAGTTTAGGAATGATTTGCTAGAATTTCACATACTTTCTTTTATAGTATTTGCAATTACTCCTAATTCTTTTTGAAATCTAACTGAAAGCAAATTTAACTCACAGAATTAGCCTGGTTCACACTATAAGGTAAGACTGACACACCACTAAGTGTTGGCCTCTCAATGATCCCCTTTTTCCTGGAAACCCTGATACACAGGAGCCTGTGGGACCAAAGGCTCTGCCCCTCTGGCAGTAACCTTACCCAAGCTAGGACTATTATATTCGTTTTCTTGGATATTTAAAGCTTGGAAAAGAGAGAAAATAGGCAGAGGGTTATAGGATTTCAGGCATATTAAAGACAGTATAGCAGAGATTGTGTCTATAAATTCCTTCTGCTGAGAGCTGCAAGGTTGTCCTGGAACCTGCAAGTGTCCAGCTTGATCATTCAATTCTTTTCTAAATTCCATGCCATAGCTCCTAGCATCCATTCCATATTTACTTGTACTTTAATTTAGTTTAGCATAGTAAGGATAAATTTTCCTTGTTATTGACAATAAAAGACAAATTTAGTCTCATTTTCAACATCAAGGATGAAAATGTTCCCTCTTTTCATCCTTATTTTTTGCAGAGAGGTAATATTGCTAGACATATCTATAGAAAGAAGTAAACCTTCTGAGACTGTTCAGGTCCCTATTTTTAGGATCTCTCAGGATTATCTGAATGTTTTAATAATATATCATAGTACAAATATAAATAGCAGTTTTTAGGCATTTAAATCAAAACATGTTTCCTTCTGGACTTATTGAGTTTTTCTTCTTTCTATTAATATAGTTTGGCAAATATACTAGACAATTTAATATCAAGGACCTATATCATTATAATTTTACACAAATTTCCTGGTGTAATTATTTTCATAGATTATCTTTGGTCTGGTATTATCCCCTTTACCGTGCTTTCTGGAAAGAATTAAAATGTAAGTCTTACCAGAGTTACATAAATATGTTTACTTAACATGAAATAATATTATTTAAATTATTTATATGTGAAACAAGCAATACTCTTTCCCTAAGTCTGTCAAGCATAAAATTTTATTGGTTTTCTTTTGTTTCTGATTCTCTCCTCTTCCCCCTCTTCTCTCACTTCCTACCCCCACCCCCAACCAGCTTGCTTCTTTAACCTGTCCCTTTTCCACAATTTGGATTAGTTCTGTCAGTGCACCTGCCTCACATGTGCTCAGCATCACTATCCCTTTACCCTTGCCCATTTCTCAAGGGAAAGAAGAATAAATCTCTCATTAGAAAACAAGATTTCACTCTCTTATTACATCTCTAGTCCTATAGTTTTCCTGCCACCAGAGTTTCTCTTCTAAAACCCTCTGGTTTTTCAAACAATTTTCATTAGAACATTTCTCACAATGCAGAGTTGTGGGTTTTTAAATTTTTATTAGTTTTGGAATATGAAAGTTATATATGATCATTGCAAAACATCAGAAAAAAGAGAGATCATAAAATGAGTAAATGGATAGTCTAAATAACTCATGGAGAGTAAAATGAAAATCACACAAAATTCTCCCACCAGAAATAATAACGATTAATATTTTCATGTAATTCTTATTCATTGTAGCTTAATATTTTTGTTTATATAGCTTAACTTGGCCTCTATGCATGTAGTCCAGATGTCCATCCATTTACAGTATCACTTCTTTTACAAAATTCCCATGGATTAGCTAACAACATCACTAACTGCATTAGAATCACACTTTCACATGTTCCTTTTAGCTTGCTGAGGCCACAGGACTTAGTTTTGGACTAGGAAATGGGAACAGATGTCATTCTTCTTGGCCGTGGCCCTGAAAAGGAATGAGTTCATGCTCCCCTGATTGCTTCCTTTTTCTCCCTGTTTTGGAGTCAGTGATAACTGTTTTCAAACACATTAGTCCTCAAATAGAAACTTCATGTTAGAGATGGAAAATGTGCTCTAACATCTCTCAATTATCTACCTCTGGACAGTTTGTTTGAGAAAGAAAAAGAAAATTTCCTATTTAAGCTATTATATTTTAGGGTCTCTTTGCTACAAAGATTAGTCTATATCTAATACAATCCTTCAATTTGTATGGAAATAGCCCACTGCTCTCACAGAAACCAAAAATATATGGCATAGGGTTAGCAGTGGATAAAGAGGAAACAGATAATTTTGTTTGAAGCTGGTAGTGGCAAAATATTTGGTAAAATGTAGCCTGTGACAGCTTGAGAAGCAGACTATGTGACAACAAAGCAAATGCAACAGACCGAGTCTAGTTTTTCATATGGACAAAAGGAAGCCATATTAAGGTGATGGAGATGGGGTTAAGCTGATCCAGAGACCAGTTATAAATGAGAGATTTCACGTTTAAGAAGTATAAACACAATTTGTGTTGATGACTCCTTTTACATGTAACTGACTAGGAAACAAACTGAATGTATTTACAAAGTTATTGT
>JAQZBX010102129.1:0-11243 GCA_029593785.1 Cabassous unicinctus | reverse complement strand
GTGGTCCTGATAGAGGCAGCAGGTGGACCATGTACAGACTACAGGTGGTGGTGCTGACTAGAGCCAGTAAGTGGAGTTGTGTACAAACCACATGTTGTGGTGCTGACTGGAGCCAGCAGGTTGACCCCTGTGCAGACCACAGATATTGGTGTTGACTAGAGCCAATAAGTTGATCTGTTAACAGGCCATAAGTTGTGGTTCTGACTACAGCCGGCAGGTAGACCCTTGTACAGACCACAGGTTGTGGTGAATAGAGCCAGTAAGTGGATCAGTGAACAGACTATAAGTTGTGTTGCTGACTAGAACCTGTAGATTGACCTGTATACAGTGGAGAAGTTGTGGTGCTGACTAGAGTCAGGTGGCCAACTCATGTACTGACCACAGGATTTGGTGCTGAGTAGAACCAGAAGTTGTACTGTGTACAGAACACAGGTTGTAGGACTGACTAGACCCAGCAGGTGGACTCATGTACATAGCAAATGTTGTGGTTCTGACTAGTACCAGTAACTGGAACTGTGTAGACCACAGGTTGTTTTGCTGACTAGAGCCAGCTGGTGGACCCATGTACTGAGCACAGGTTTTAGTGCTTTCTAGAGCCAGCAGGTGTACTGTATACTGACCACAGGTTGTGTGCTTCCTTAAATCAGCAGGTGGAAACATTTACAGACCAGTTTGTGGTGCTGACTAGATCCAGCATGCGACCTATGTACAGAGCAGATATTGTGGTGCTGACTAGAACCAGTATTTGGACCAATGTACAAAGCAGAGTTTGTGATGTAGACCAGAACCAGGAAGTGGACCCGTGTAGACCACAAGTTGTGGTGCTAATACCAGCAGGTGGACCATGGACAGACCACAGGTTGTGGTGCTGACTAGAACCAGTAGGTGGATGGTGTACTGACCACAGTTTGGGTTGTTGATGAGAAAGAGCATTTGGGCCCGTGTAGAGAACACTGGTTGTGGTGCTGACTAGAGACAGCAGGTTGACTGTGTACAGACCACAGTTTGTGGTCCTGTGTAGATCCAGCAGGTAGACCTGTATACTGATCACAGGTTGTGGTGCTGACTAGAACATGTAAGTGGACCATTTCATGACCAGTTTGTGATGCTGACTAGAGCCAGCAGGTGGACCCGTGTACTGAGCACAGGTTGTGTTGCTGACTAGAACCAGTAGATGGACCATGTATTGAACAGGCTGTGGTCCTGACTAGAATCAGCAGTTTGACCCTTGTAGAGAGCACCGGTTGTGGGGCTGAATAGAACCAGCAGATGTAAAATGTACAGAGCACAGGTTGTGATATTTACTACAACCAGCAGGTGGACCCATGTACAAGGCAGAGGTTGTGGTGCTGACTTTAGCAAGCAGGTGGACCCATGTATAGAGCACAGGTTGTGGTGCTGAAAAAGAACCAGTAGTTGGACCTTGTACTGACCACTCTGTGTGGTGCTGACTAGATCCTAAAGGTGGACCCGTGTACAGACTACAGATTGTGGTGCAGATTAGAGCCAGCAGGTGGTCCATGTACAAACCCAGGTTGTGGTGCGTGCAGACCACAGGTTGTGGTGTTGACTAAAAACAACAAGTGGACCCATTTCAAATCCACAGGTGGTGCTGACTAGAGCCAGCAGTTGGACCATGTACAGTCCACTTATATTGGTGCTGACTAGAACTAGCAGGTGTACCATTTAAAGAGCACAGGTTGTGGTGCTCACTACAACCAGCAGGTGGAACCATGTACCATGCAGACGTTGTGGTGCAGACTAGACCTGTAGTTGGAATTGTGTAGACAACCGGATTTGGTGCTTACTAGATCCAGCAGGTGGACCCATGTACTGACTCCAGGTTGTGGTGCTGACTAGAGCCCAGAGTTGGAAACGTGTACAGAGAACAGGTTGTGGTGCTGATAGAACCAGCAGGTTGACCCTTGTACTGCGCACAGGTTATGGTGTTGACTAGAGCCAGAATGTGGACCCTGTAGACCACAGGTTGTGAGCTGAATAGAGACAGCAGGTGGACCATGTACTGACCACAGGTTGTGCTGATAAACCCCACAAGTGGCTCAGTATACTGACCAAAAGTTGTGAGTGTAACTAGAATGAGCAGATCGACCTATATACAAAGCACAGTTTGTGTTGCTGATTAGGATCAGTAGGTGGACCGTGTACAGATCACAGGTTGTGGTGCTGAACAGACCAGCAGGTGGATCGTGTACAGAGCCCAGGTTTTGGTGCTGATTCGAGCCTGCAGGTGGACATATCTACAGACCTCAGTTTGTGGTTCTGACTAGAGCCAGCCTGTGGACCATTGTACAGATTAGAGGTTGAGGTGCAGTGTAGAAGCAGTAGGTGGACCCTCTACAGACCACAGGTTGTGGTGCTGACTAGAACTAGAAGGTGGACCAGTGTACAGAGCACATGTAGTGGTGCTGTTAGAAGAGCAGGTGGACCCGTGTACTGGCCAGTTTGTGGTGTTTGCTACAGCCAACAGGTGGATCATGCACTCACCACATTTTGTGGTGCTGATAGAGCTGTAAGGTGAACCCATGTACAGAGCACAGGTTGTGATTCTGACTAGAGACTGCATGTGGACCATGTATAGACCACTGGTTGTGCTGCTGATTAGAACCAGCATGTGTACCCATGTACAGAGCACAGTTTGTGGTGCTGACTAGAAGCAGCAGGTGGGCATGTGTCCAGACACCATTTTGTGTTTACTTGAGCCACCAGTTGGATCGTGTACAGACCAGAGGTTGTGGTGCTGACTAGAGCCAGCAGGTGTACCATGTACAGAACACAGATTGTGGTGCCCACTAGAACCAGCAGTTGGACCCATGTACAGAGTAGAGGATGCGGTCTTGCCTAGAACCAGTGGATGTATCATGTACAGAGCAGAGGTTTTGGTGCTGACTAGAACTAGGAGGTGGTCCCCTGTAGACCACAAGATGTTGTGCTGACTAGAGCTAGCAAGTGGACCATTGTACTGACCACAATTGTGCTGTCTAGAGACAGCAGGTGAACCATATACTGATCACAGGTTGTGGTGCAGATAGAGCCAGCAGGTGGATCCATGTACTGACCACGGGTTGTGAGTCTGACAAGAGACAGCAGGTGGACCATGTACAGACCATGGTGTGGTGCTGATAGAGCCAGCAGGTTGTCCTGTGTACTCACCACAGTTTGTGGTGTTGACTAGAACCAGCAAGTGGACCCATTTAGACCACAGGTTGTGGTGCTGACTAGAGGCAGTGGTGGACCGTGTACTGACCACAGATTTGGTGTTGATAGAGCTAGCAGGTGGATCCATGTACTGACCACATGTTGTGAGACTGACTAGAGATAGCAGGTGGCCATGTGCAGACAATATTTGTGATGCTGACATGAAACAGCAGGTGGACCTGTGTATTGACCACAGGTTGTGGTTCTGACACAAACCAGTAGGTGGGTTGAGTACTGATCACAGTGTTTGTTGCTGACATGAAACTACAGGTGGACAGTGTACAGACCCGATGTTGTGGTGTTGACTAGGGCTAGCAGGAGGACCCATGTACTGGCCACAGGTTGCGGTGCTGACTAGAGCTAGCAGGTGGACCCTTGTACAGAGCAGAATTTGTGGTGCTGAATAGAGCCAGCTGGTGGAACCGTGTAAATACCACAGGTTGTGGTGCTGACTAAGCCATTAGGTGGACTGGGTACAGACCACATGTTTTGGTGCTGCATAGAAACAGCAGGTGGGTCGTGTCCAGACCACAGGTTGTGGTACTGACTAGAACCAGTAGGTGTTCTGAGTACTGATCACAGGTTGTGGTGCTGAGTAGAACCAGCAGGTTGACCGTGTATAGACCGTAGGTTGTGGTGCTTACTAGATCCACCTGGTATACCATTTTAGAGAGCACAGGTAGTGCTGTGGACTAGAACCAGGAGGTGGACCCAAGAACATACAACAGGTTGTGGTCCTGACTAGCAGCAGATGGAACATGTACAGACTACAGGTCATGGTGCTGACTATAGGCAGCATGTGGACCCTTGTAGTGACCAAAGTTTGTGGTGCTGACTAGAAACAGCAGGTGGATCAGTCCCTGACCACAGGTTGTGGTGCTTTCTAGAGCCAGCAGGGGGAGTGTGTACTCACCACAGGTTGTGGTACTGAATGGTATCAGTAGTTGGACCCTGTATTGACCACAGGTTGTGGTGCCTACTAGAACCACAAGGTGGACTGTGTACTGACCACAGGTTGTGGAGCTGCCTAGGCCTAGTAGGTGGACCATGTACTGACCAAAAGTTTTTTTCCTGACTAAAAGCAAAATTTGGACCATATACTGACCACAGGTTGTGGTGTTGACTAGAGCCAGCAGGTGGACCTTGTACAGACCAGAAGTTTTGGTGATTATTGAAGCAGCAGGTGGACACATGTAGAGACCACAGGTTGTCATGCTTCCTAGAGCCAGCAGGTGGAACGTGTACCAAAGTTTGTGGTGCTGAATAGAACCAGCAGGTCGACCCTGTTTTGACTACAGACTGTGGTGCTGACAAGAACCATCAGTTGGATCTGTGTACTGACTACAATTTGTGGTGCTGACTAGAAGCAGCAGGGGGACCATGTATAAAGCACAGGTTTTGGTGCTCACTAAAAGAGGCAGGTGGCTACATGTAGAGAGTGGTGGTTGTGGTGCTGATTAGAATCAGTATATGGACCGGTGTAGACCACAGGTTGTGGTGCAGACTTAGCCAGCAGAGGGACCCATGTTCTTTACACAGTTGTAGTGCTGTTTTGTGCCAGAAGGGAGACCGTGTACTGAGCATATGTTTTGGTGCTGTCTAGAACCAGCTGGTGGACCAAATACTCAGCACAATTTGTGATGCTGACTAGGGCCAGTAGGTGGACCCTTGTACTGAGCACAGGTTTTGGTGCTGAGTAGAACCAATAGGTGGACCTGTGTAGAGAGAAGAGGTTTTGGTGCTGACTAGAGTCCCCAGGCAGTCCCATGTACTGACCACAGGTTGTGGTGCTGATGTGAAACAACTGTTGGACCCATGTACAGACCACTACTTGTGGTGCTGAATAGAGCCAGCAGGTGGACTGTGTACAGACCACAGGTTGTGTTGCTGACTAGAACCGGTTGGTGGACTGGGTACACAGCACTGGTTTAGGTGGTGAGTAGGCCAGCAAGTGGACCCATGTACTGGACACTTGTTGAGGAGCTGACTAAACCAGTAGGTGGGCCGTGTGTTGACCAAAGTTGTAGTGTTGACTAGATCCATCAAGTGGACCCATTTACAGACCACAGGTTGTGGTGCTGACTAGAGCCAGCAGGTGGACAATGTATAGACCACAGGGTGAGGTGTTGAATAGAACCAACTGGTGGACCAGAGTATTGATCACAGGTTGTGGTGTGGATAGAACCAGAAGGTGGACCCTGATACTTATCAAGGTTGAGGTGTTGACTTGTGCCAGCAGGTGGACCCATGTATACCACAGGTTGTGGTGCTGATGACAGCCAGTAGGTGTACTGTTTACTGATGACAGGTTGTGGTGCTTCTAGAGCCAGCAGGTGGATCCATATACTGACCACAGGTTGTGAGTCTGATTAAAGACAGTAGGTGGACCGTGTACATGCCACAGGTTGTGGTGTTGACTAGAACCAGCAGTTGGACCTGTGTACAGAGCACAGGTTGTGTTGCTAATTAGACCCAGTAGGTGAGCTGTGTACTGATCACAGGTTGTGGTGGTGACTACAGCCAGCAGGTGGACCATGTACAGAGCAAAATTTGTGGTTCTGAGAAGAGCTAGCAGGTAGACAGTGCAGAGACCACAGATGTAGTGCTTACTAGAACCAACAAGTAGACCCACGTACAGAGCACAGGTTCTGGTGCTGACCAACACCTGAAGGTGTACTGTGTCCAAACCACATGTTGCAGTGCTGAATAGAGCTAGCAGGTGGACCCTTGTACAGACCACAGGTTTTGGTGCTGACTAGAGCTAGCAGGTGGACCTAGGTACACAGCCAAAATTGTGGTGCAGAATAGAGTCGGCAGGCAGAACCATGTACAGACCACAGGTTGTGGTGCTGACTAAGCCATCAGGCTGACCATGTACTGACCACAGGTTTTGGTGCTGACTAAAAACAGCAGGTTGAGCATGTACAGACCGCAGGTAGTGGTGCTGACTAGAACCAGGATGTGGACCCATGTACATAGCACAGGTCATGGTGCTGAATAGAGCCAGCAGATGGACCCATGTACAGAGCACAGGTTGTAGTGCTGAGAAGAACCAGTGGGTGAACCATGTACTGATCACAGGTTGTGGTGCTGACCAGAGTGAGCAAGTTGACCCGTGTGTAGACAAAAGAATGTGTTGTTGACTAGAGCCATCATGTGGAACATGTACAGAATATAGGTGTGGTGATCAAAATTGTGGTGCTCGTGGAGCCAGCAAGTGGACCCACATATAAAGCACACATTATGGTGCTGAGTAGACCAGTAGGTAGACCGTGTACTGACCATAGGTTTGGGTGCTAACTAGTACCAGTAGGGGGACATGTCCCTGATCACATGTTGTGGTACTGATTAGAGCCAGCAGGTGGAGTGTGTACTGACCACAGGTTGTGGTGGTGAGTTGAATCTGTAGGTGGACCGTGTTTGGACCACATGCTGTCCTTTTAAATAGAACCAGTAGGTGGATCATGTACTGACCACACATGGTGGTGCTGACTAGAACTAGTAGGTGGAATCTGCACTGATGACTGGTTGTGGGGCTGACTGGATACAGCAGGTAGGCCCATGAACAGACCACAGTTTGTCATGCTGACTAGAGCCAGCAGTTGCACCATGTATAGACAGCAGGTTGTGGTGCTGATAGAACCAGCAGGTGGACCCTATACTGGCCGCAGGTGGTAGGGCTGACAAGAATCAGCAGGTGGACCCATGTACTGACCGAAGATTGTGGTGTTGATAGAGCCAGCACGTGGACTGTGTACAAACTATAGATTGTGGTGCTGACTGGGACCAACAAGTGCACAGTGAACAATCCACAGTTGTGATGCTGACTAGAACCAGCAGGTGGACCATGTACAGTGTACAGGTTGTGGTGCTCACTAGAATCGGTAGGTGGACCCATGTACAGAGCACAGGTTGTGGTGCTGACTAGAGCCAGCAGGTGGTACGTATAGAGACCACAGTTTGTGGTGTGTACTAGAACCAGTAGGTGGACCCCTGTACAAAACAGAGTTTGTGGTGCTGACTAGGACTAGTAGCTGGACCCATGTGTACCACAGGTTGTTGTGCCATGTAGAGCCAGCACGTGGACCCATATACAGACCACAGGTGGTGGTGCTGAGTAGATCCAGCAGGTGGATGTATGTACAGAGCTCAGTTTGATCTGCTGACAAGAGCCAGCAGTGGACCCATATACAGAGTAGATATCGTAGTGTCGACTAGAACCAGTAGGTGCACCCAAGTAGAGAGCAGTGGTTGTGCTGACTCAAGCCGGCAGGGGGACCCGTGTAATGCCACAATTTGTGGTGCAGATAGAGCCAGCAGGTGGACCCGTGAACAGGCACAGGTTGTGGTGCTGACTGGAGCCAGCACGAGAAGTGTGTACATTTGATGAGTGGTGGTGCTAATACATCCAGCAGGTGGCCCCATGTACTGACCACAGGATGTGGTGTTGACTAGAACTAGTAGGTAGACTCTATACTGATCAAAGTTTGTGGTGCTGACAAGAGCCAGCAGGTGGACCCAGTACAGAGCACAGGTTGTGGTGCTGCTAGTACCAGTAGATGTACTGAGTACTGACAACAGGTTGTCATGTTGGCTAGAACCATGAGGTGGACCCATGTAGACCACTCATTGTGGTGCTGACTAGAGACAGCATGTGGACCATGTACTGACTACAGGTTGTGGTGCTGACTAGAACCTGCAGGTGGATCTGTGTACTGACCACAAGTTGTGAGTTTGACTTGAGACAACAGGTGGACCATGTATGGAGCACAGGGTGTGGTGCTGACTAAAGCCAGCAGGTGAACCCATGTACAGAGCGCAGGTTGTGTTGCATATTAAAACCAGTAGATGAACCATGTACTGATCACAGCTTGTGGTGCTGACTAGAGAAAGCAAATGGATCATGTGTAGTTCACAGTTTGTAGTGCTGAATAGAACCTACAGGAAGACCTTTTTCAGACCACAGGTTGTGGTACTGACTAGAACCAGCAGGTGTACCATATACAGAGCACAGGGTGTGTTGCTCAACAGAACCAGCAGGTGGAACCATGTACAGAACAGAGGTTGTTGTGCAGACTAGAACCAGTAGGTGGACACATGTAGACCACAGGTTGTGGTGCTGACTAGATCCAGCAGGTGGACCCATTTACAGAGCACAGGTTTTGGTGCCTATTAAAGAATGCAGGTGGACCATGTACAGACCACAGGTTCTGCTGCTGACTAGAACCAGCAGGTGGACCCTTATAAAGAGCACAGGTTGTGGTGCTGACTAGAGCTAGGAAGTGAACCTGTGTACAGACCACAAGTTGTGCTGCTGACTAGAGCCATCAGTGGACCTTGTACAGACCACAATTTATGTGCTGACTAGAGCAAACAGAGGGACCCATATACATAGCAGATGTTGTGGTGCTGACTAGAATCAGTGGATGGACACTTGTACAGAGCAGAAGTATTTCTGACTAGAGTAAGCAAGTGGACCCATGTAGAGACCACAGATTTTGGTGCTGACTCTGCCCAGCAGGTGGACCTGTTTACAGTCCACAGGTTGTGGTGCTGACTAGAGCCAGCATTTGTACTATTTTACAGAGCACAGGTTGTGGCACTGACTAGAACCAGGAGGTGTACCCATGTACAGAGAAATGTGGTACTGACTAGAGCCAGCAGGTGGGCCCATGTACATACCACATTGTGTGCTACTGACTAGAGCCAGCAGGTGGTCCATGTAAAGAGCACAGTTTGTGTTTCTGACTAGAACCAGCAGGTGGTCCCATGTACATAGCATAGGTTGTGCTGCTGACTAGAGTAGGCAGGTGGACCGTGTATAGACCACAGGAGGTGGCACTGACTAGACCCAGAAGATGGACACAAGTACAGAGCAGAAGTTGTGGTGCTGACTAGAACCAGTAGGTGGACCCTAGTAGACCACAGGTTGTGGTGCTAAGTCCAGCAGGTGTACCCATGGACTGGTCACTTATTGTTGTGCTGTCTAGAGACAGCCAGTGCACCATGTACTGACCACAGGTTGTGGTGCTGACTAGAGCCAGCAGGTGTGTCTGTGTACTGACTAGAGGTTGTTAGTCTGAATATAGACATGTAAATGTAGACCATTTACAGGTAACAGGTTTTGGTGCTGACTAGAACCAGTCAGATGACCTGTGTACATAGAACAGGTTGTGGAGCTGAATAGAACCAGCAGACGGACCCATGTAGAGAGCACAGGTTGTAGTGCTGATTAGAACCAGTTGGTGAGCCGTGTACTGATCATAGTTTATGCTGCTGACTAGAGCCATCAGTGGACCCATGTACAGACCACAGGTTATATGCTGACTAGAGCTAACTGGTCGATCCATGTATATACCAGATGTTGTGCTCACCAGAATCAGTAGATTGACCCATGTATAAAGCAGAGGTTGTGGTGCTGACTAGAGCCAGCAGGTGGTCAGTGTACAGACCACAGGTTGTGGTGCTGACTAGAGTCTACAGGTGGACCTGTGTACTGACCACTTATTGTTGTGCTGTCTAGAGCCACCAGGTGGACCATGTGCTGACCACAGATTGTGGTGCCTACTAGAACCAGCAGGTGGACTGAGCACAGACCACAG
The DNA here is from genome assembly GCA_029593785.1 of Cabassous unicinctus. Classification (NCBI taxonomy): domain Eukaryota; kingdom Metazoa; phylum Chordata; class Mammalia; order Cingulata; family Chlamyphoridae; genus Cabassous; species Cabassous unicinctus. The sequence goes on along the minus strand of JAQZBX010102129.1, from coordinate 1,425 downwards.
TTTCAGCTGCTGACTTGAGCCAGCAAGTGGACTGTGTATAGACTACAGGTTGTGGTGCTGACTTGAGCCAGCAAGTGGACTGTGTATAGACTACAGGTTGTGGTGGTGAGTAGTATCAGTTGGTGTATCATGTGCAGAGCACAGGTTGTAGAGCTGACTAGAATCAGTAGGTGGACCCATATACATAGGTGAGGTTGTGGTTTTGACTATACCAAGTAAGTGGACTCGTGTAGACCATAGGTTTTTGTTCTGAATAGAGCCAGCAGGTGGACTGTATACTGACCACAGGTTGTGGTGCTGAGTAGAACCAGCAGGTAGACCCGTGTACAGACCACAGGTTGTGTTGCTGACTAGATCCAGCAAGTGGACCCATGTACAGACCACAGGTTGTGGTCCAGACTACAGCTAGTATGTGACCCATGTGCCTAGCAGGTGTTATGGTGCTGACTAGGACCAGTAGGTTGATCCTGTTCTGACCACAGGTTGTGATGGTGAATAGAGCCAGCAGGTGGACCCATGTACTGAGCACAGGTTGTGGTGCTGACTGGAATGAGTAGGTGGACCGTGAACAGACCACCAGTTGTGGAGCTGAATAGAACCAGCAGGTGTACCATGTATAGAGCACAGGTTGTGGTACTCACTACAACCAGCAGTTGGACCCGAGTACAAGGCACAGTTTGTGGTGCTGACTTTAGCAAGTAGGTGGACCCATGTATAGGGGAGGGGTTGTGGTGCTGACTAGAATCAGTAGATGGACCATGTATTGACAACAGGGTGTGGTCCTGACTAGAACCAGCAGTTGGACCCATTTAAAGTCCACAGGTTGTGGTGCTGACTAGAGCCAACATGTTGACTGTGTACAGTCCACAGGTTGAGGGGCTGGCTAGAGTCAGTAGGTGGAACTGTGTATAGAGTACAGTTGGTGGTGCTGTCAAGAACCAGTAACTGGACCACATACTGGTCAGAGACTGTGGTACTGGCTAGATACAGGAGATGGACCAGTGTGCAGACCACAGATTATGGTGTTGACTAGAGCCAGCAGGTGGCTAGTGAACAGACCACAGGTTGTGCTGACTAGAACCCAGCTGGTTGACCACGTACAGACCAGAGGTTGGGGTGCTGACTACAGCCAGCCTTTGTACCACTTACAGAGCATAGGTTTTGGTGCTGACTAGAACCAGCAGGTGGTCCTGTGTACATACCACAGTTTGATCTATGTGGCGGCAATCAATGGAGGTGCTTAGCTCTCGGAGGAGGACTGGGCACTTCAGAACTTGGGGCCTCTTTCACCCTGGTTATAATCTTAATCATAATAGCGATATCTTTCCTTTTTAAATTGTTTACCTGCAAAAACATGCTCCTAGCTTATGCTGTGATTGGTACCGCTGGGTGCAAGGCAAAGCACTGCAAAGGAGGGCCAAAACG
>JAQZBX010102128.1:0-11190 GCA_029593785.1 Cabassous unicinctus | reverse complement strand
TATGGAGGGACCTGGGTTCGATCCCCGGGACCTCCCAGTAAAATAAAAAAAAATATATATATAGAAGGCGCATGGGCTGCCAGGCTCTGTGTGCCAGTGAGCCGCCAGGCCCCAGGAGCCATGCAGCAAGATGATGACGTAAAAGGAGAGAGACAAGACGAGATGCTCCGAAATCTCCGAAAACCAGGAGCCGAGGTGGCGCAGATGGCAAAACACCTCTCTCCTACATCAGAGGTCTCCAGGATCAAATCCTGGTGAAGACTGGAGGAGGAGGATGAGAAGGGATGAAACAGACACAGAGAATTGCCCAGCGAATGGAAACAGAACAGCAAATGGGGAAGGGGGGATTTAAAATGGATCAAGTAAATAAATAAATCTTAAAAAAAAAAAAAAAAAGACACTGTGCCATCCTTTCTATTATCTTCCTCAAGTATGCACATATGGAATTAATATGAATAAGATTACACCACAGTGAAAACTGTTTCTCCAAAATTGTATTAGTTGTTTTTTTAAGAAAATTAAAAATTAATTCACAGTTTCTTTAAAGTTGCAGAACCCTTTGATCCAACTAGAGCAGAGTAGTTCCATTTTAGGAGGGGAGAGACCAAACTGTGCTTGATCTTCCCCTCTTGTTTTATACAATCCTGCCCAAAGTACTGCATTTCAATCAGTTTAGCAACACCACCTGTAAAATTTCCCACTTCTAACATTCATTATATCAGATTATTAAATATTTGTTTTGTTACATAAGCCATTGTGTTATATGGTAATGTATATTACCTTTCTAAATGTCAGTTTCAAATGATTTATTACTGTGGTTGTTATTCTAAAGTAAAATGAATTTTATTAAAAATAGCATATTGCTAAATAAGCTTATTTTGAAAACAATTTATGTTTTTCTTTCTCTTGAGGATATACTTTCCTGAAATTCAGATTTTAATAGGTTTCATCAGGAATTAAAGTTCTTTTCTCACATTAAAGAATTTAGAGTATTTATAAAAATGAAATACTTGTATTTTGAAATTTGAAGTGAGGAGTTAGAAAAAGAAAATAATAGTCAACTTTTAATAGTGCTTAATATGTGCCAAACACTGTTCTACGGGATTTACGTATTAATTAACTTATTCTCATAACAATGTTATGAGATAGATACTATTATCCTCATTTAACAGATGGAAAAATGGATGCAAAGAGATGTCATAAACCTAAGGTTACATAGCTAGAAAGTGGCAGGGCTAGTGTTCAAAGCCAGGCCAGTTTGAAACATAATACTTGCCAAATGTATAGTCAACAGTAAAAATTCATATATGAAAAAGTATGATGAATCAATCTCACAAAAAAACATGTTATTCAATTACTAAAGTACTATGAAAAATAAGTTTGCCTCTTTTTAATCATTTTTATATATATATAAAAAATATACTCACTTAAAAAAAAAACTGAATAAGTAGCAGTAGACTTTCAAACAGTAACTTATTCATTTAAAATTGTGTTCAGGTACTGAGAACTTGATTTATTAAAACTGACGGCTGATTCTCCTGGAATTACCTTTTAGTAGTCAGCAGAATGTTTGGGAGAGATGAATTAATGGTCATGAGAATAACAATTAGCTATTAATTGTTTGATTACAAATTCTCCTTAGTGCCTATATCTGTCACAAGAAATCATAATTTACTGCCTTTAAGAATATGCAACTCACCCATTATCACTCCAATATATGCCAAGTGGGTAAAGAAGCATTGTAACTCTCTAGATCTCTGTTTCCAATATAATTGCTATTAACCACGTGTGGCTATTTAAATTAATTAAAATCCAAAACAATTTTAGAAATAAGAACCCTCATACACTGCTGGTATGATTGTAAAATGGTGCAGTGCCTCAAAAAGTTAAACAGTTACTGTATAACCCAGCAATTCCACTCCTAGGTATGTACCCAAGAAAAATAAAAACATATGTCCACACAAAAACTTATACATGAATGTTCACAACACTTGACGGCACCATATTTACAACAGCCCCAAAGCGGAAACAACTCAAATGTTCATCAACTGATGAACAGATAAATAAGATATGGTATAATAATGAAATATTCTTTGGCCATAAAAAAGAATGAAATACTGATACATGCTACAACATAGGTGAACCTCAAAAACGGCATGCTCAGTGAAAGAAGCCAGTCACAAAAGATCACATGTTGCATGATCCCATTTATAAGCAATGTCCAGAATAGGGAGATCTATAGAGACAGAAAGCACATTAGTGGTTGCTGTGGGCTGAGGGGAAGAGTCGGGGGAATGGGGAGTACTAAATGGTACAGGGTTTCTTTATAGGGTGATGAAAATGCTTTATAATTGATTGTGGTGACTGCAAATCAATTTTTTAATGAAAATACTAAAAACCATTGAACTGTGTTAAATGGGAGAATTGTATGCTAAATGAATTATTAAAGCTGTCATTAAGAATTTTTTAATACAATTAAAAATTCAGTTTCTCAGTTATATTAGTCAACTTTTCAGGTGCTCAATAGCTATGTGTGTGGCCAGACAGTGCAGATACAGAACATTTCTAGCACTGCAGGAAACTCTACCGGAATATAATTTAGTAGACTGCCACCAAATATGAAATATTTTCTTGTTCCAAATTTACAAAACCCAATTACTGTGCTATATATAACAGTGTTATCTTACTGGTCTAGTAGAATTTATACACTGTCCTAAGTAGTACCTTATTGTGGCAAGACTACGGATTGTTAGATTATCATATGCATTTTAAAGATAATCCAAAATTTTAGATTGATCCTATAATTCCCAATACATACAATACACACACACACATGCATGCCCTGCCTTAGTTATGAGGCAAAAGTAAAATTTAATCTGGATCTAGTTCTCTCCTGCTCATGGGGCCCCACCCCCCTCCCCTCAGCCAATACACACATCTATGCAGTACCAGTACTTTTTTAGGCATGGGCAGTTACTTGAGGACTCATTTGTGAAGGTTATCACAGAGTTCTGTCTGAGCTCAGGTTAAAACAAAAACAACAAGGCAACAACACATACAGTGGCTATACTCAAGCATTATAAGAGAACGAACTATTTCAAACAACTTAAAAATTTACATTCTCTTTTTCCCCCTCCCTTTTTTTTAGGTCCCGAGGCTGGGGATTGAACCCGGGACCTAGTATGTGGGAAGCCGGCACTCAACCACTGAGCCACACTGGCTCCCTTTTGACAATGAAATTTTTTAATCATTTTAATCAGTCATTCCTCCCTTTGAAAATAGAGCAAAATGAGTATGATTTAACTGTTTCTTGATAGCTTAGGCCAATGGGATACAAAGGTCTTTTACTAACTGTAATTGATCCTAGCTCACCTTTCCAAATCTTTTATTACACTCTCATATCTCTTAAGTCTGTAAATAGCATTGCATCTTTCATAAGCCTATGACTCTAAACATATTCTATGTGGAATACTCTTTCTTTTCTTCCTCCACCACAGACTTTTCTACTCATTTTCTGCTTACTCTATCAAATCTTTCCCCAAACTTACAATCACTTCTGCCTCTAAGCACCCATAGCACTTTGTACAATTCTTTTACGGCACTGGTTAAATTCTATTATTTGCTTATCCATCTGTCTCCCCAATAAGCTGTAAGTTCCTACAGGACAGGGACCTTCATCTTATTTATTTTTGTATTGCTGGAGCCAAGCACAGGTAGCAATAATGGTGATAGCGGTGTGATTAATAAAATAATAAAAAAATATTGACTGGATACTTACTATTTGGCAATGTGCTAAGAACTTTACATGAATTACCTCTTAGTCCTTACAACAATCTTAAAAAAATCAATTATTACTATCATTTTATAGATAGAGAATCTGAGACATACGGAAGTTAAACAACTTGCTCAAAGTCACATAGTAGGTGGTAGTGGGAGGGTTTAAACCCAGGTAGTCTTACTCCAAAGCCTACATTCCTAACTTCTAAGCTATACTGCCCACACAGCAGAAATCGAATAAACATTGGCTGAAAAACAATTATACTGATTGATTGCCAAACACACACACACACACACACACACACACACACACACACACAGTCGTATAGTGATGTGCTCAGAGGCCGCTGAGGGGTGGGGATTCTTTCTCTATATCCTCAATTACTCTACTCCTGTTCTTTGATGTGTATTTCTTCCACTGTTTGCTATTACTTCTCACTGTTATAATCCCAATATCTGTCTCCAGCAGATCAACCCTCTCACTTGCTGCAGGCTAGAAAACCAGATAATCAAGATGGCTAAAACAATAAACAAATCGCTATAAAACGTACTCATGAGGCTGTTGGTAACAGTCTGTCCTAGAGAGTAAGAAGGTTTAATGACTCATTCAGGATAGCTATATTTGTTTTTCCAAAGCTAGCTTTTGTATGTTTGTTTAATCCCTGAGTTCTAGAAAGGTGTTTTTGCTGGATATCAAATCTATACAAGTGGGGTATGACTTATAAAATTAACATATTTATTCTGTTCTGGGATATGGAAAGTTTACCTTATCTATAGTCTATTAAGTAAATTATTCTAATAAAATTGTGGCTAGGTACATTAAGATAAATGAAAATTACCTTGTAAATAATTTTCACAAGCTCCATTATTGTAAATGATTTTTCAAAGTTCCCATGAAATAATTCAAGAATTTGCTCTTCTCGGGTATTTCTATGAGAAATGTATTGTAGAATTTTAGCTTCAGCATTATGGATTACTGGGCCATGTCCTGAAGTAAAACAATTATAACAATTACTTCAACCAATAAAAAATATTAAATGCAACTGAAGTTAACTTATTCTGTTCAAAAATAATTTGGATGAAGTATTGAAAAAAACATACAAAAATACACACAAATATAAACTATTTGGTAAGCTATCCAGGTATAATTATAAGTCTTCACAATTACATACAATGCTAAAAATCGATTAGAGGATTATGCCGTATAAAATCTTATAAAATGTTATTGTGCACATTAAAAACACAAAATAAAAATTTAACAAATATTTTAAAATATAAAAATGCAGCAATAAAAATAGCAAACAGAACAAAACCATAGGTAATGTTTATATAATGCTCATTACATGCCAGGCTCTGCTCTAAATGCTTAATATACATTATTTTCCCAACAATTGCATGAGGTAGGCCCTGTTATGAACCCCTCTTTACAGCAGAAACTTAAGTACAAGGAGGTGGTCACAGGTCACAATGCTAGGGAGGGCTGGAGCCAGGATTCTGACCCAGCAGCCCGACTCCACAAACTTGTGCTCTGAGCTGCTATGCTGAGCTTGCTTATCAAAGACTGAAAGAGGAGAATGTAAAAAAGCAGCTTCATGGAACTAACCAAGAGCTGTTAAAAATTCACAAGACGGGAGTGGAGGTAGCTCAGTGGTTGAGCACCTGCTTCCCATGTACGGGGTCCTGGGTTCAATCCCTGGTACCTCCTAAAAGAAAAAAAAAAAAAAATCACAAGACAAATGGAACTTTAATATTCTAGAATCTTAAGTATAGGCTAGTAATTGAGAAATCTGGAAAATCCAGATCAATTTATGCTGAAATTTACTCCCTCTTTAAGACAGTTCAAATTAATATCTATACAAATCCGCGAGAGGAATGTTTAAACTGTTTGAGAACAAAATATCTTGAACCTCCATTGTAGAAAGAACCTGGGCTCTGGTTAGAATACAGACGATCATTTCTTGCCTGTGTGGCCATGAGGAAGTCCCTGAATCTCTGAGCCATGAGAGCACCGCTGACTGCTTCACAGGGTTTTTGTGAGGGTGATTGCTGTAAAGTCTCCTGCATAGCACTTCTCAGGCAGCAAGCTTTAATACAGGGTAGCTATGGCTACAAAGCATAATTTACATATAAACTCCTGCTGTGTTAATAAGCCACTTGATTCACTAAAGCAACCACTCAGTTACCTTTACCAGGCAGCCTCTCATTAGCCTAGCTCCAATCTGAGTGCTCTGAGTATCTACTCTTCTCTTTAAAAAAGAGCTGCCAGCTTTCATTCCTTTTGTCATAATAGTCATCTAAATGCCCGGCTTCACTGTATGCTTCCTTTCCTCTCAACAGTAGGAACTCCTGAGAGAACCCAAGAGATCTTTCTGTGGCTGTTTGGATAGGAGCAAATTAAGACTTAGAAAATCAGTCCCTCTTTCCTTTTAGGGCCCCTCCTTGTTGGGTCTTTTGTCTTTCTCAGCTTTTAGGATAGAGGGGAGATTCATACTGTAGAGCAGTGTAGTGATATCTGCGATATTAGCAACAGGTTTTTTTCCCCTGGAGAACGGAAATATAGCATTTTACAGTTGATACGGTGGTATGAATGAAGAAACTAAAGCTCGGAGGTCAAATGACCAAGGCTACACAGCAAATATGTGGTCCACAATAGCAATTAAATTAACAAACTTGAAGATAGCTTACGGGATGAAAAAATTTTCCTGTTCTAATGTAAGCTTAAATCCTTTGTTTAACAGTCTTCAGAATAGCACAGCAGTATAGTTATTAAAAAACAGCCCTCATAGCTTCGTAAAAAAAGTTCTTAAATATTACTTTTGGCTATCTTTTAAAATTTAACTGCATTGCTAGACAAGACCTCTGGGTGTCATTTAAAGAAGCAGTTTATATGTATCCCTTCAAGGGAAAAAACATAAACAAAATATACTCAAGAGATAAGCCAAAACGAACCTTTCCCACCATTTGACTCAAATGGTTTACTAGATTTTAAAAATTACCAACCTGGATATATAATATCAGCTTTAATTTTCAATAACTCTTTTAGGGAGTTCATATAATCATAGAGGTCTTCAAATACAGTTGTTCCTTCCCCTAGGATGCAATCTCCAGAAAAGAGAGCATTTTCCTCTTCTAAAAGAAGAGCCATATGGTCATCAGTGTGGCCAGGTGTGTATATGACTCTGGTTGAAAGAAGTGAGAAACAGTAATGATTATGAACTTGGCCTCAGGAGAAAGTTTGAGAAATAAATAATTCTCCAGCCTTCTCTCTGGAAAAGACAAAAATAAATGAAGCCAATGAGTTAAGAAGCTCCTTTTTAATCTTTCGGACCATTGAAAATTTTTATTAGAAAATTGCCCTTTAAATCAAATTTCTCACTCTGAAGTGAAAATTCAACATTTTTCCCACTTTTTAAAAAAATTTCAGGGTAGTAAACACTGAATACAGAAAATACGGAAAATAGAAAAGGAAAGTAATTCAAAAAAACATAAAAACAATACAGAGTACTCCAATATACCCTCTACCCAGATACCTAGCGTGGCAGTTTGCTATTATTTATGAATTCCAAAAAGACATACCTGTTCCTCTGGGTGTGATACCCTTTGATTGTATTAGATTCAGCTGAGACGTCTTTGGTTAAATTATGTTAAGATTAGGGCTTTGATTCAACCATGTTAGTAGGGTGTAACAGTCTCTGCCCCCTTTGTTGGCTATATAAATGGGCACACAATCAAGAACACAGAAGTAGATATGCAAAGAACAACAACACAGAGGAAGAGAGACAGCTCCAGAGACACGGCAGAGGCCCCGGGAAGAGAGATGAGTCTGATAGTTTGCAGCTGAAGAGAACAGAGCAGCTGACCCTGGAAAGAAACTAGCCCCAGGAAGAGAGAGATGAGCCTTATGCCAGCCTACCGCTGAGATTAGAAGTTGGACCCATGGAGCCTTAAGAGGGAAGAGGAAGGATAACCTCGTAGACGTTACCCATCATCTTGCTTCAACATATGGCAACAGAGTTTGGTAAGGAAGTAACCTTGAGTTGGACTCTTTAGGGCCTTGTAACTGTAAGCTTTTACCCCAAATAAATATTCTTTATAAAAACCAACAGTTCTGGTACTTTGCATCAGCACTCCTTTGGCTGACTAACACACCTAGCTATACCAAATTTTAATATTTTGTCACATTTATTATATTTTTCTTTCTTTCTGTCTGTCAATATCTACCTTCTACACATTGGAGGGTAGGTTGCATATATTATGCTCTTTTAAAACTTAATTCACTAATGTGATTATTGAGATATTTTATTGGGGAGCAGATGTGGCTCAAGCAGTCGAGTGCCTGCTTCCCACATGGGAGGTCCTGGGTTCGGTTCCCGAGGCTTCCTAAACAAACAAACAAACAAACAAACAACAAGCAAAACAAACGAAAAAAACCACATGGCGAGCCCATGTGGCTCAGTGGTTGAGCGCTGGCTTTCCACATACGAGGTCCCGGTTCAATCCTTGGTATCTCAAAAAAAAAAAAGTTATTTTATCTAGTACAGTTATGTATCTTAAGTCCAGTTATCAAACTCAAGAAATTTAACACCGACATAAAGCATACAGTGTATATTCCAATTTTTTTCACTTGTCCCAATAATTTTTTTGGGCATTTTTCCTCCATTATTAGATCCCACCCAGGATCACATATTGCATTTAGTTGTCATTGTCTATTTAGTCTCTTTCTCTCTTTAAAATGTGATAACATACATACAACATAGAACTTCCACTTCAAGCACTCCCAAGTATTACATGACATTCATCACATTCATATATTGTGCTACCACCATCATCATCCATTACCAAAACTTCTCCACCACTAAAAACAGAAAAATTAAACTTAGTAACAGTACTTAAAATGAAATGACTATAACTTAGGTTTCTCCTATGCAAAAAAAAAAAAAAAATCAAATCTTTAATATTTTTTAAATTATTTTTTTATTTTTAAAGAAGCCTTAGATTACATAAAATGTTACATAAAAAATATAAGGGATTCCCATATGCCCCCCACCCTCTCCCTCCCACAAGATTACATAAAATGTTACATAAAAAATATAAGGGATTCCCATATGCCCCCCACTCTCTCCCTCCCACACTTTCCCATGTCAACAACATCCCTCATTAGTGTGTACATTTGGTACAATTGATGAACACTTATTGAAGCATTGCTACTAACCATGGATTACAGTTTATATTCTAGTTTACACTCTATTCTGCACAATTTTGTAGGTTATGACAAAATATCCGTCACTGTAAAATATCCGTTACTGCAATGTCATGCAGGACAACTCCAATGTCCTGAAAATGCCCCCATATTACAACTATTCTGCCCTCTCCCATCCCTCAGAACCACTGGTGGCCACTGCTGTCATATCAGTGATAAAAGAGTTCTTCCACTGCTAGAATAATAAGTGTGTTGTAGAATAATAATAAGTCTACTTTAGTCCATTGTTCATTTTCCAGTCTTGAGGATTTGGAGATGGTGATGCCCACTCTGCTTCTAGTTGAGAAGAGCTCAGATCCCATGGGGCAGATGGATGGAACTATCTTGCTTGAAGTCACAGACACTCTCTGTTCCTTGGGATGGGCGGTGTACATCATCATCTCCTTGTTAGTTGTCTTGGGTGAGTCCAATGAACTGGAGAGTAGGTGTTGTAACTGCCGAAATTTAGGGCTCAACTGGCACGTGGACAGATCAAAGATTTAAGTCTCTGGGACATATATTTATCAAGTATAGTGCTAATTTTATGTTCAAATAAAAGGGGCAGAAAGGCCATGTGTAGGGAACCTATAAATGAGTCTAACTCTGTTACACTGGGGAGCATAAATTCCAAAGTAAGGCCCACTGACAGAGTGCTGAATTCCTGAGCTGTCTGCCCTGCTTATAGTTTCTGGATGTCTCTAGAGACCACAGAAGCCCCACTATTTGAGGCCCTGTTTACTGCAGCAGTCAATGAGATCCTGCTGAGACTTGCAGGTGTAACCTCTGGAATGACCTCCTGACTCACTCTTAGCCATAAAAATTCATTTGTATTTACCATTTCCCCCTGTTGGTCAAGGTCTTTTTCCAGATGCATTGCTTGCTGGCACTTGGTAATAATCCCACAGTGCCAGGGAGGCTCATCCCTGGGAGTCAAGTCCCATGCTGGGGGAAAGGTAGTGTGTACATATGCTGACTTTGGCTTAGAGAGGTGACATATGAGCAACAAAGAGGCTTTCAGGAGGTAACTCTTAGGCAAACTATAATACTAGGCTAAGTTTCAATTTTACAAGAAAAGATTCATAAATATAATCATCAATATCAAGGGCCTGACGTAATGGTCTGTCTTCCTTCACTAGGGCACTGCTCTTGCATTCGGGGGATTCTTGCCATCCTATTAGAGAATGTAGCAGAACTCCCCAGGATGGGAATTCAATATTCTTTTGGTTATTATGTGCATCTCCACCCACTGAGACAATACCCCATGAACACTTGAACATATTCATATGCTTTAAAGGCATGCCCCAGGTGAAATCTTTCCCATGCATCCCATCAGACATCCTGCACCAGTGATCCTCCCCCACCACTGTTGTAATCCTTCTGTGATCTAAAACCTCTCCAAATATGAAGTCAAAATAACCACATAAAATTATAAGAAAGTGAAACAATTTAAAAAATAATAAAATACAAAAAATTTTTAAAAATTGAAATAAATTTTTTTTTTAAAGACATTATATCTTTCATCACTGTAAGGTCTATTGTCTTGTATGTACAGTGACATTTTCTTCCATATATACCTCCAGTGTCTTATATTTTTCATTTTATCTTCAAAGAAGCTTTAGGATACAGAAAAGTCATATAGAGAATATAGGGGATTTGCATATACCCAATGCCCCCACCCACTTTCCCCTTTCCCCTATTAATAACATTTTATATGTGGATGGTACATGTTATAATTGATATACAAATATTGAAGTATTGCTACTAACCATGGTCAATGGTTTACATTATATATGGTTTACATTATATATGGATCATATACCTTTATAGGTTTTGATGAAATTTGAAGTGGCCTGTATCCATTATTGCAAGATTGTGCTGAACAATTCTAATGCCCTAAAAATGTCCTACGTTTTATCTATTCTATTCTTCCCTCCCCCTTCCCTTGGAACCTATGGTAACTACTAAGTTTCAATTTTTGAAGAATAAGTTTCATAGTTACTTGCAATAATATTGAGGGTTTGACATATTGGTCTATTTTCTTTTACTGGGTATTGCCTATGTTCTCAAGGGATTCTTGTCCCTCTAATTGAGAACAGAGCAGGACTCCCCAAGATGGGAGTTTGGTATTTTCTTGTTTATTGTGTGGGTCTCCACTCACTGATAAAATGCACTAT
>JAQZBX010102127.1:0-11190 GCA_029593785.1 Cabassous unicinctus | reverse complement strand
TGTTTGCTAATGTCTGTTCATCTGAATATATTGGTGAATTTATTGTGATGGACAATTTCTTACTCTTGCTTTTTGTTTGTTTTTCACAGTGCTTCCTTATATTTGGTTTAACTTATTCTAAGTCTTTAAAATTGTCCAGCTTAAGTTACCAAAATCAGGTCAGGACTCATTAATGGAGCACAAATTTTCTCCAAAAACTAAAATACAGAGAGAACCAAAAGTAGTTTTTGTCCATGCAATTTTCAGACTGGCCAGCAGAAGGTACTTGTAGATGCACGTTTTCATGGAGTTGTTTAACTTTCTGCTGTCTTGTGTTTTGTTGTTTTCAGAGCTGAAACTCAAAGCAGGTTCTGCTGGTCAAATTCACTGAAGAAAACTCCCCAACTTTCCTCCCCTTTCCCTTGTAGCTGCTGACAAGGAGGAAGTTGTCTATTCCCTTCTCTCAGTCACAGTAAGGCAGGAATTTTTCCCCATCTTAATATTTTGTGGATGCAGGAGGGGATCGCTTCCCAGCCACCATGGTGGTTTTGTAACTCATGTTTGTTATTTTGGCTTCTTCATCTCTCTGTCCTTTACCCTTCTGGGAGTTTTGTAGCATTGTCCTCATCTGCTGACTCCAAAAACATGTCCTTCAGAGAGTTTCTGTCTCTTTATTGTTTTTGTGAGAGAGCTGAGCCATGCATGCCTAATCCTATGCCATCTTCCTCTTTATTGCATTTAGTTCTTAATTTCACTTATTTTTGCTGATTCTTATTATTTCATTCCTGCCTTTGCTACCACAAGGACTGCTGTTTCCAATAGACAGGCCTGTCCAATCTCACATTACAAAGGACAAATATGTATTTTAGTGAGAGGGTGATTTGTTGTGAGTGCACAAGCAAGGAACTGGGGGAATCTTCCCCAAATCAACTCAAAGTGAGAATGAGAACTAGGGTCTTTAAAGGCAAAAGAGAGGGAAGAAGGAGAATAAACACAAGTAAAAAGCCAAGTGATGCCCATGGTGTTATGAGGAGGGTATGTGTAATTTCTCAGTCATATGTTGTCTCAAACACATCTAACTTGTCCTTGATTTTAGCAGGTGCAAGGCCTTCATGGCTCCTTTCTAAGACAACTGCTCAAGGATATCAAATGTTTTGTCTCAGGGAAAGCTGACAGATTAACTTCATTTTGTTTGGTTTTGCTTTGTGATGTTATCTTATTCCTGTAAGCAAAATTGAGAATGTCTGGTTAATATCCTTCGGGGAATTAAGTGCAAAGTGTAAACTTCTAAAATTATATTAACAGAAAACCAGCTCAATTTGTCTCAGAATTTTCAAAGCTACTTATGCGTAGAAATTTCAATAAGCACATTTTTCAACTATCTAATCCCCCTTGTCTTTATACTTTTCTTATTCTTAAGAAGATAAGTTTTATAAGTATTCCTTATATAAGGAAAATGGGCAAAGGTCTCATCTTCTGTAGTTACTTCCTGCTTTCCTGAAGTAAGCATTGAGGGCTATACATTTCCCTGTCAGCATTGCCTTTTTTGCATCTGATATGTTGTATTGCTGTTTTCATTTGTCTCAAGATATGTATTGATTTATCTTGCCATTTCTTCTCTGACACACCGATTATTTAAGAGTGCAATGTTTAATGCCTATATTTGTGAATTTTTCCTTTTTCTACATGTTGTTAATTTCTAGCTTTATTATATTATAATCAGAGAAAATGCTTGTATAATTTTGACCTTGTTAAATTTGTTGGGAATCTTCATTGACACCCTACATATGGTCTATACAGGAGCACTTGAGAAGAATGCATATACTGCTGTTTTGGGGTGGAACATTCTGTATATGTCTATGAAGTTTGGTTCATTTATCATATTATTCAGCTCTGTTTCTTTATTCATCTTTTGCCCATTGGGGAGCAGAGATGGAACCACGAGTGTCCATTAATCCAGTCTGTGTGGGCTGAAAGCATCTGCAATTGCCAAGAGTGGCTGGGGAAACACTGCCTCCCTCCTATCCTATCAGAGAGTGGGGATGGAGCCACAGGTGCCCAACAGTCCAGTCCACACAGCCTGAAAGCTACTACAGTTGCCAGGAGAGGTGTCGGTCCATCCATTCTCTTTCCTGCTGGTGGTTGGGCTAGATCCTAAGACATGGCTGCAATCTGGCATGGGTGGAAAAAACTGGTCCTTAATGTCACTGTGATTTTCAATCAGCCCTTCTTCCCCTCATTGCAGGTGTGGAGTTCAAATTGAGGCTCTCAGTTTCTTTCTGACTTGAACAGGTTAAAAGTTTTGCTGTTCTTAGGTTTAGAGTATAGCCAGCTGAATTTACTAATAAGTAGCTGGAGTCTGTGCCTGATCATCTCTTCTTCCCCCAGTTTTGGGAAATGTAGCTTCCACCTCCAGGCACTGAATAGCTGCTGTGTTGGCTTGCTCCACCAGTGGTGCATGAGCACTGACCCCCATGACATGAAGTGCCTTACTCACAAATCTTCACTACAGATGGGCAGTCTCCTGCTTCTATTTCTCCTAAGATGTTACAGGATGTTTTTATGGTCTGTTGTGTCCCCCCAAAAGGTGTTTTAGATAGCTCTGGGTGATTACTAACTGCACTATAGGGCAAGCTGACTCTTGGAGTTCCTTTCTCTGCTGCCACCTTGCCTGCCTTTCAATGTTTTCGACAAACACCCTCCAGGTAGCCTCTGCCCTAGTAGAATTCTGAGTTTGACAAAATAAAGGCAAGAGTTTTTGGGCTAGTTCTTTCAAGAGTCACTGGACAAGTTAGAAAAATGACCACAAGCTTTGTAGGATAAGATATGTACTGTTCTCTCACATACTACGGACCTGTGTGCTGTTCCCTTTTGAAGACACTGCAGAGTGGGGGATGGTGCCAGGGTAAGTAAAAATGTCACAAAGCCCTCTGTGAGTCACGTAGTTTTCCCTAATTAAAGATTTGTCTGGTTTCTGTAAACTGTTGACTAGTTTTCAAAGTTCTGATGAAGTTTATTTAGGGTGCTTTTGGTAGTTTATTCACTGGTGTATGGAGGAATGAGCCTTTGGAGTTCCTTACTCTGTCATTTTCATTGATATCACTGAAAATATTGTATCTTAGTTTTTTGTTTTAACCTCTTTCCATGGGTTTAACACGATAAGCCCCTAGAAAGCAGGCTACATCTTGGTCATTTTTGCATCTTCAGATATTAACAGAGATTCTAATACATTGTAAACAGTATTAAGTATCTGTAAATGAATGAATACATTAACAGTAAAGTTGAATATGTATGTTGTTGTATGAACAGTTCCATAAATCTTCCAATGCTAACAAAGTAATTGGTAGGGAACACTGCTCCAACCTTTGTTAATGTGGATAAGAATGTGTGACACTATGATTCTTTCTGTTTAGCTATATCACACCAGAGAATTATGCTACTTATTTCATCAGGTCACTAAATGGATGGATTAGAGGAACGTTGTAAACCTTGTATATTTGTATTTAATTCAGTTATACAAGAGTCTTTCATAAATTATCCACAAATTAGATGTAGAAATATCATCTTAAGGCAAGTACATTCAGATAGATTTATGATTGTTGACAAGATTACACTGAATGTGCTCTGACTGAAGATCAATGTCAAAAGTAAGACAAGGTTTCTAGTTTTGTATTAAAGGTAAATTTCTTTTGCAATAATACAAATTCACAGGAAGGAAGGATGATTTGGCAGAGACTAGCTGAGAGCTCATGAATCTTACTTTCTCTTTACAAAAAAAATTAGGAAAGCTATATTTTTCAGTCTCCTTTGTAATTACTTTAGGAATTTTTGTATCAGTTCTGACAAATGGTGTATTAGTCAGCCAAAGAGTTGCCAATGCAAAGTATTAGAAATCTGTTGGGTTTTATAAAAGGTATTCATCTGGGGTAGAATCTTACAGGTACCAGGTCCTAAAGAGTCCAACTCAAGGTGCCATAGGAAGTACTTTCTCACCCAAAGTCATTGTCCAAGTGTTGAGCAAGATGGCAGGTGATGCCTGCAAAGGTTGAGCCTTTCTTTTCCTCTTAAGGCTCCATGGTCCCAACTTCTTCTGATATTAGCTGTTGGCTGGGATAAGTCTTGTCTCTCTCTCAGGGCTCATTTCTCTCTGAGCTCAGCTGCAGCTCCAGGCTATCAGGCTCATTCTCTTCCTGGGGACTCTGCTATGCCTACAGAGCAGTCTCTATTCCTCTGTGTTCTTCTTCTGCATATTTACTTCCTGGGACTCCAACATCAAAACTTAATTCCCTGTGTTCTCCTCTGCATATTTACTGTGTGAGTGTCTGCCCACCGAGGGGCCAGGACTCAACATCCTACTGGCATGCTGAATCAAAACCCCAATCTTAATTTAATCAACTAAAAGTGAAATCTTGGAAACTAATACAAACTAATATGTCCAGGGGAACAGACCAGTTTACAAACATAATTCAATATCTATTTTTGGAATTCATAAACAGTATCAAACTCCTATAAATGGTATGTGAGCATAAGTCATGTATGTGCTGAACATATTGCCTTCTTCACCATCATTAATGCTCTCTTTTTACCTTTGCATTAATTGTGTAAACCATATTTTAAGGAAAACCATATTATAAGATGGAAGTAACTCATATTCCCCTGACACTGCTTGGAAGAGGTCTACCCAGAGAAATGATTTGATCCATTTTTAATAGTGGTGTGAGCCAGGAATATGTTTTCATTTATGTGAAGCCACTAAGAGTTAGAAATTGTTTTTTATAGCAGTGTCTTTTACTTTTCCTGAGCAGTATAGCATTTTGGATGACAGACCCTGTCTCTCAAAGATTTCAAAACTGTGGAATTATATAGTAAATCTAGCAAAAACATAACAGATAACTTGTATGTTATCGACATGTGTTCATATTAAATTAAATCTGTAGAGTTATAAGTTGAGGTGGTTGTCGGAGACATCTGCTTTGTGGGTCAGCACACCAGGACTGAGCTACACAACTCCCAGGAAGGTGAAGAACAGAGAGATGAAGAACCAGGTAGAAAAATTGTGAGTTACTAAGGTCCAATGGAGGCCAGGAATGACACCCTTTCCCCAACCCAAAGACATTAAGCTAATGTAAAACCCCTGGCTCAGTGCAGCTAACTGAGAGGGGAACAGATATCTTCCTCTTTGTCAGTTCTTTCAAGGGAAAAGAGAAGGGGAGTCAGGGGGCTTTTATTCAGTGAATTCAGCCAGCAAAGACTGCTTTGAATCTCCACACTGGAGAGTAAACACTGGAACATAGGAAACCCCAAGCTGGAACACTTTCATGTAAAGGTGGACCAATGAACAGCATCTGATGGCCGGTTTCGAAACTGTATTGCAAAAAAAAAACAAAAAAAAAAACTGTTTTGGGTTCCCTCTGTATCTTAACACCTGAGGTATTGAGTCCCTGGAATAATATTGATGAATTAAGCTGAGAAAATTTAAAGACTTAGAATAAGTTGAAACAAATATAAAAGAAGGGCTGTGAAATAAAAGACAATAAGCAAGTGAGAGAAATTCGACATCACAATACATTCATGAAAATATTCAGGTGCCTAGACATCAGCAAATAATTTCAAGCCATACTATAAAATAGGAGGAGATGGCCCAGGCAAAGGAACAAATCAATTATACTGAAGAGATACAGGATTTAAGACAATTAATCAGAGATAATCACACAACTCTCCTGTATCAATTCAAATAATTTAAAGAAAATATTACTAAAGAAATAAAGGATATTAAGAAGACAATGTGTGAGCATAAAGAACAGTTTGAAAGTCTGCAGAGGAAAGTAACAGAGTTTATAAGAATGAAAGACATGATAGATGAGATTAAAAACACATTAGAGAAACATAAGAGAAGATTTTAATTGCTTGAAGACAGAAGTAGTGATTCCAAAGACAAAACATATGAATTGGAAAAGACAGAACAGAAAGAGAAGAGAAAGGAAAAATGAAATAGAATTTCAGGGAATTGAGTGACAATGTGAAATACACAAAAATTCATATTATTAGTGTCCCAGAAAGAGACAAGAGTGGAAAAGGGGCAGAAAGAATATTTGAGGAGATAGTGAATGAACAACTTCCCACTCTTATGAAAGATATAAATATCAATATCCAAGAAAGACAACACACCCCAAACAGAATAAATAAAAAAACACCTACCCTGAAACACCTACTATGCAGGATGACAAATATCAGAGATGAAGAGAGATTTCTGAAAGCAACAAGATAAAAGCAAAACGTCACATATAAAGGAAATTCGATAAGAGTAAGTGCTGACGCCTCATCAGAAACCATGGAAGTGAGAAGAAATTGGTGTGTTGCATTTAAGGTACTGAAAGAGAAAAATTGTCAGCCAAGAAATCTGTATCCCGCAAAGCTTTCCTTCAAAAATGAAGGTATATTCAAAGTCTTCACAGACAAACAAAATGTGATAGAATATGTTACCAAAAGACCAGAATTACAAGAGATACTAAAGAGAGTGTTTCAGCTTGAAAGGGAAAAAAAAACAAAGGTGAGAGTTTTGGAGAAGCATTTAGAAATGAAGATTATTAGTAAGTGTAAACTAAAGGATAAGAAGACAGACAATAGGAAAAAAATGACAGCAGAAAGCTAAAGGACAAAATGCATGAAATAAGTAATGCCTTTACAATAATAACATTGAATGTTAATGGATTGAACACCCCAATCAAAAGACATAGACTGATAGAATGGATAAAAAATTTGAGCCATCTATATGTTGTCTACAAGAAAGGCACCTCAGATATAAGGACACAACCAAGTTAAAAGTGAAAGGTTGGAAAAATATATCTCATGCAAATACTTACCAAAAAGGAGCTGGTGTAATGGTACCATAATAATATTGTACAAAATAGGATTCAATTTCAAAACTGTTATAAGGGCTTAAGAAGGTAATTATATATTAATAAAAAGGGGCAATTAACAAGAACAAATAACTATACTAAATATTTATGCACCTAACCTGAGTGTTCCAAGATACATGAGGCAAACACTGGCAAATCTGAAGTGAGAAATAATTGTCTTTGCAATAATAGTTGGAGACTTCAATACACCACTCTCAGTACTGGATAAAACATCTGGACAGAAGGTAATTAAAGAAACAGAGAACATAAATCATATGAAAAAAGAACTAGACTTAACAAACATCCATAGAGCATTGCAACTCAATGCAGCAGAAAATACTTTATTTCCAAGTGCTCATGGATCCTTCTCAATGATAGACTATATGTTGGGTCACAAGACAAGTCTCAATAAATTTAAAAAGATTGAAATTATACAAAACACTTTCTCAGATCATAACTGAATGAAGCTGGAAATCAAAAGTGGGTGGAAAAGGAATATTCATAAATATATGGAGATTAAACAGCGCACATTTAAATAATCAATAGGCCAAAAGAAATTGCAAGAGAATTCAGCAAATATCTTGAGGCGAATGAAAATGAGAACCAAATGTATCAAAATCTATGGGCAGTGCAAAGGCAGTGCTGAGAGTGAAATTTATAGCCCTCAATGCTTATATTAAAAAAGAAGAAATAACTAAAATTTAAGTTCTAACTTCACACCTGGAGGAGCTTGAAAAAGAACAGTAAACTCTTCCAAAACCTAGCCAAAGGAAAGAAATTGTAACTATCAGAAGAAACAAATGAAATTGAGAAAAAAGAACAGTAGAATCAACAAAACCGAAAATTGGTACTTTGAGAAGATCAACAAAATCTAAAACCCTTAGCTAGACTGACAAAAAGAAAGACTATGTTAATCAATAAAATCAGAAATGAGAGGTCACTTTACCACTGACCCCATAGAAATAAGAGAGATCATAACGGGATACCATGAACAACTGTATGACAAAAAACTAGACAATGTAGAGGAGATGAGCCAATTCCTAGAAACATACAAACCCCCTACACTGACCCTAGAAGAAATAGAATACCTCAAAAAACGAATCATAAATGAAGAGATTGAAACAGTCATCAAAAACCTCTCAAACAAATCGGTCCTCCCAAAGATGAGAGTCCAACCCCTTCCCACTCATTATGTGGGTCTCCACCCACTTATATAACACATCATGACAGCAGGAACACTCACACACTCCATATAAGCCTGCTCTAGGTGCACCCTGCCTGAATGTTCCCCTAACCAACACCATAAATGAGGGACCCTTCCTTGTCATTTTGCCATAAGAGCAAAGTAGTTGGTAATAAGGGAGGACAAACCAGTGTGTCAAGACAACTTGTTTCAAATAACTATGAATCTTGCCCTTCAACGAGTCAAGATACGGGGTCGTTGTGGGCCCCGGGGGAATAGGATAGGAGGAACAGAATAGATCAAACAGGGGGTATTTAGTGGTCATGGAAATGTTCTTCATTACCATACAGTGATGGACACAAGACATGGTAAATATCATCAAAATTTATAAAAGTGTAAGGTCTAAAATGTAAACAATAGAGTAAACCATTGCAATGTTCAGTAGCTATGTTTCACAATTTGTATATCTGTTGTAACAATGTTAACATCCACATATAAAAAGGTATTAACATGGAGGGGGAGGAAAGGGGGAGGATGTGGGGTATATGAGAGTCTCCTCTATTCTGTGTGTGACTTTGCTGTGACCAAAAACTTCTTGAAAACAAAATGAAAAATAGTGAGACATTGGGGAATGAGAGGGGGAAGGTACAGACTAGACACCATATATTGCAGTGATGAAAGGAAAAAAGTCAAAAATATATTTTTATATTTTTATATCTTTAATATCCCAATCTTTTAATTTTATTTTTTTTAGTTTTTTTAAATTATTATGCATTTTATCTCTTACATTTAAATTTACCATTATTATTTCATTTTCCTATTAATTTTCTTCAGCTATTGCAATGGCTTCATCTTTGAAGAAACTTTGGATCACAGAAGGGTCACAACTTGGGTGGGGGAGTATTGTTGGTGTGGGGTATTAAGGATGGGGGACGCATGGGAGGAAGTTCATCTGAAGATAAATATAAAGTATTTAAAAATGCTCAAATGTTCACAGGGCATTGTCACAGTTGGTGGAGAATCACTCAATAAATGAGCAAATACTGAATTCCCATCCTAGAGACCTCTGCCACATTCTCTTAGGGAAGAGCAACAGTCCCCCAAGTGCAGGGGCAGTGACTGGAGAAGGAGGATGATCCACTGATGGGCCCTTGATATTGTTGACTAGCCTTATGAGTCTTTGCTCTTGAAATTCAAACTTAGCCTATAGTTATTGGGTGCCCAAGGGTTCCTCCTGAGATCCTCCTTGTTGCTCAAGTGTGGCCTCTCTCTAAGCCAAACTCAGCATATGAATGCATTATCTTCCTCCCAGCGTGGGACATGACTCCCGGGGATGAGCCTCCCTGGCACTGAGGGATTGCTACTAAGCGCCAACTGGCAATGCGACTGGAAAAAGACCTTGAATAAAAGGGGAAAAAGGTAAAGACAAATGAGTTTATATGGCTAAAAGACTTCAAAAGGATTCGGGAGGTCATCCCAGAGATAATGCTTATGCTCATCTCAGTAGGATCTCATAGAATTCCAAAGTGGCTATCACCTCATATAGTGGGGCTCTTAAGGGCTCTGGAGACACCCAGGCCCTGTGTCAGAGTGTATATCTCTGGAGTTTGGTGCCTTGCCAGTGGGCCCTACTTTGGAGTTTGTGCTCCTGAGATTGACAGAGTTGGACTCAACTATGTCTTCCCTGCACATGGCTCATCTGTCCCTTCTTTTCAAACCTATACTTGGTGCTGGAGTTTGTAGGTGCACATGCAGAGACTTGAGTCTTTGGGCTGTCCATGTGCCAGCTGGGCCTGGAACCTCAATGGAGCAGCAACTCCTACTCTACAGCTCATTGAACTCACCCAGGACAACTGGCGGGGGGGAGATTATGATGGATGATGGCTGTCCTAAGGAATGGAGAGAGTCTGCAGCTGCAGGCAGGATAGTTTCATCCATCTTCCCCATGGGATATAAGCCCCTTATCAATTGGAGGTGGAATGGACATCACAATCCCAGATTCCTCAGGATGGGGGAAAGGGCTATGGACTAGATTGGACTTACTTGTACTCTACTATAGACATATTGTGATTCAAGCATTGGAAGAAATTGCAACATTGATTTGGAGCCAGTGGCCACTGAAGGCTCTAGGGGCAGGGAGAGGGAAAAGCAGTTATAATACAGGGGCTTTTTCAGGACTTAGGAATTGTCCTGAGTGACATTGCAATGGCAGATATAGGCCATTTTATACCAGCATATAACATGCAGAACTGTGTGGGAAAGAGTGCGGTCTACAATGTGAACTATGGTCTATGCTTAATGGCAAAGCTCCAGGATGTGTTTATCAATTGCAATTACTGTGCCACACTAATGAAGGATGTTTATGTGGGAGGTTGTGGGAGGTGTGGGAGGTGGGACATATGGGAATCCCTATATTTTTTATGTAACATTTATGTACTCTAAGTATCTTTTTTTAAAAATTAAAAAACAAACAAACAAAGAAACAAACAAAACCTCCCAAGGATGAAAAGCCAGGGACCAGATGGTTTCACTGGTGAAATCTACCAATCATTCAAAGACAATGTAATACAAATACTCTTCAAGTTTTTCCAAAAAATTGAAAGGGAAGGAATACTTCCAAATTCATTCTATAAAGCCAACGCCACCCTAATACCCAAACCAGATAAAGATACTTAAAAAAAAGAAAATTACAGACCATTAAATCTAATGAATATAGATTCAAAAATCCTCAACAAAATACTTTCAAAGAGAATCCAAAAGCATCTTAAAAAAATTAATCGCCACAATTAAGAAGGTTTTATCCCAGATATGCAAGGGTGGTAAAACATAAGAAAATCTATTAGTGTAATAAAACACATTGATAAATTTTAGGTAAAAACCACACGATCCTCTCAATTGATGCAGAAAAAGCTTTTCACAAAATACAGCACTTTTTTTTTTAAATAAAAACACCCCAAAGGATAGGAATAGAAGGAGGCATTCTCAATATTGTAAAGTGCTTATATTAAAAACAAGCAGCTAGCAAAGTACTCAAATGTGAAAGAGTGAATACTTTCCAGCTGAGATTAGTAATAATTGAGGATGCACAGAGTCACATTGTTATTCAATATTGTGCTAAAAGTTTTATGT
>JAQZBX010102126.1:0-11185 GCA_029593785.1 Cabassous unicinctus | reverse complement strand
AAAAATATAATTGGATCATGCCTGTAATCTGATCTGTTAATCTGGGCATGATTGAATTATGATTAGGGCGTTGACTGGGCCATGTCAGTCAGTAGGGCATTGAGCCCCACCCCCTGGTGGGTGGGGAATTGAATGTAAAAGGCAAGGCAAAGAACAGAGGAGAAGCAGTCTTTTGAGAAGCAGTCTTTTGAGAAGCAGTCTTTTGAGAAGCAGTTTTGATGTTGGAAAGAAGGCCCCAGGAGAAGAGAAGCAAGCCATTTGCCTGATCGTCTACAGCTGACCTTGTGGAGGAACCAGGAGCTAAGCCCAGAGAGAAACGCAGCCCCGGGAAGAGAGGAACCCCAGAAGCCTGAACCCTGGCAAACGCCAGCAGCTGTCTTGCTCTAACATGTGGCAATGGACTGTGGTGAGAGAAGAAACTTAACGCTTTATGGCCTGGTATCTGTGAACTTCTACCCCAAATAAATACCCTTTATAAAGACCAACCCATTTTTGGTATTTCACATTAGCACCCCTTTGGCTGACTAATGCATACACTGATTCATGGGTTGTTGCCAATGGTTTGGCTGGATGGTCAGAGACTTGGAAGGAATAGGATTGGAAAACTGGTGACAAAGATGTCTGGGGTAGAGGTACGTGGATAGTTGTTTCTGAGTAGGAAAAAAGCATGAAAATATTTGTGTCCCATGTGAATGCTCACCAAAGGGTGACTTCAGCAGAGGAAGATTTTTATAATGAAGTGGATAAGATGACCCTCTCTGTGGCTAACACTCGGCTTCTTTCCCCAGTCACTCATGTCATTGCCCAATGGGCTCATGAACAAAGTGGCCATGGAGGTAGGGATGGAGTTTATGCATGAGTGCAGCAGCATGAACTTCCCCTTACCAAGGCTGACTTGGCTACAGCCACTATTAAGTGCGCAATCAGCCAACAGGAGACCAACACTCATCCTCCAATATGACACCATTCCCTGAGGTGATCAGCCTGCTACCTGGTGACAGGTTGATTATGTTGGACCACTTTCACTTTGGAAGCATCGGTGATTTGTTTTAACTGGATTAGACACGTATTCTGGATATGGGTTTGCATTTTATGCACACAATGCTTCTTCCAAAACTACCATCTGTGAACTTGCCAAATGTCTTATCTACCACCATGGTATTCCAAACAACATTGCTTCTGGTCAAGGAACCCATTTCACAGCAAATGATGTACAGGAGTGAATACATGCCCATGGAATTCACTGATCTTACCATGTTCCTCATCATCCTGAAGGAGATGGATTGATAGAATGGTGAAATGGCTTTTGAAGACTCAATTATGGTGCAAATTAGGTGACAATAACATTCAGGGCTGGGGCAATGTTCTCTAGTAGGCTGTGTATGCTCTAAATCAGCATCCACTCTATGGTGCTAGTTTTCCCATAATCAGGATTCATGGGTCCAGGAATCAAGGGGTGGAAATGGGAGTGGCACAGCACACTATTACCCCTAAAGATTCACCAAGAAAATTTATGCTTCCTGTCCCTGCAACAAAGCTCTGGTGGTCTACAGGTTTTAGTCCCAAAAGGAGGAGTGCTGCCACCAGGGAACACAACAATGATTCAATTGAACTGAAACTTAAGACTTCCAGCTAGCCACATTGGGCTTCTCTTACCTCTGAATCAATAGGCAAAGAAGGGAACTACTGTACTAGCTGGGGTGATTGATCCTATCAAGGGAAAATAGGACTGCATCTACATAATGGGGGAAAAGAAGTGTTTGCCTTCAATAGAGGAGGTCCTCTAGGGTGTCTCCTAGTACTGCCATGTCCTGTGATTAAAGTCAATGGGTAATTACAACAACACAAATCCAAGTAGGACTAACAATGGCCCAGAACCTTCAGGAATGAAAGTTTGGGTCACCCCACCAGGCAAAGAACCACAGCCAACTGAAGTATTTGCTGAAGGTAAAGGGAACATGGAATGGGTAGTGGAAGAAGGTAGTGATAAATATGAGCTTTGACCATGTGACCAATAACAGAAAAGAGGACTGTAATAGTCATGAATCCTTCCACTTTTGTTATAAGTATGATTGTATATGTACATAAAATGAATTTCTTTGTTTTCTTCCCCAACCTCTTTCCTGATGATATGACAAGTTTTATTATTTTCATATCAAAATATTTAAGGATGTCAAATTTAAGAGTGAATGTTATCCAAGAACTTGCACCTTATTCTGTAAGGAATTAATGCATTTCTGGTTGTACACAGGGGAGTTGAACTTTGTTAGGTGGAAATATATATATACATATATATATATATATGTGTGTGTGTGTGTGTGTGTGTGTGTGTGTGTGCATGTCTGTTATTGTTTTTACTTATAGAATAAGTATGGTTTAAGGTAATGTGTATGGCTGTTAAGTTGACAAGGGGTGGATGGTGATGGTTAGGCTAATGTGTCAAGTCAGCCAGGCAATTGTGCCCAGTTGTTTGGTCAAGCAAACAATGGGCTAATTGTAATACAAGGACATTTATGGGCTTTAGTCATCAGTGAGTTTACTGGATAGATGGCTGATTGCATCTACAATCAACCTGGAAGATTGCTATCAGTAATGACTAATGTTTATCTAATCATTTGAATGCCTTAAAAGGGAAAGCCGATTCAGCATTCAGAGAGAATTTTCCAGCTTGTCTTTGGACAGTCAATATTTCCCAGAAACTCATCAAGGACCTTCATTGGACTTATGTTGGAGCCCCTGGCTTGCAGCCTGCCTGTGGAACCTGGATTTGTGCATCCCCATGGTCACATGTGAGAATCTTATAAAATCTCATACTATTTACAGATATTTCCTGTTGATTCTGTTTCCCAAAAGAACCCTCACTAATACACATACAGACAGATAGATTGAACAATGGAATCAAATTGAGAGTTCAGAAATTGATCACCACATCTACGGTCAAGTGATTTTTGGCAAGGTTGCCCAACTTGTCTAGAAGAAAATTTAGGGAAACAACTTCAATATGTTTTTTATAGGTGGTGATTTCCTAAACCTTACACCAAAAGCATGAGAAATGAAAGAAAAAATAGAGAAACAGCACATCCTCAAGATTCAGCACTTTTGTCCTTCAAATTATTTTCTTAAGAAGGCAAAAAAGCAGCCTACTCTATTGGAGAATGTTTTTGGAAATGATATATCCAGTAAAATACTGATTTCAATGATATATAAAGGTATCACAGAACTCAATGACAAAAGGACAAGCAACCCAATTAAAAATGTGCAAAATACTTGAATAGAGATTTTTCAAAAGAGAAAATACAAATGGCCACAAAGCACATGCAAGTATGCTCAACATCACTAGCTATTAACAAAATGCAGATCTAAACTACAATGAGATATTATTTCACTCCTTACATAATGGCCATTATTTTAAAAATCAGAACACACAAGTGCTGGAAAGGATGTGGACAAATGGGGACACTCTATCATTGTTGGTGTTATGTAAAATGGTGTAGCCTCTGTAAAAGACAGTTTGGTATTTCCTCAGGTAGCTAATTATAGAACTGCCTTATAATCTAGCAATCACATTGCTGGGCTGGGAATATATCCAGAAAAATTGAAAGCAGGGATGTAAACAGATGTTTGCACACTGATGTTCATATATGCTAAATGATGGAAACAACCTAAATGTTTGTCACCAATGAAAGGATAAAAAATATGATATATACAGATGATGGAATATTATTCAACTGTAAGAAGAAATAAACTGTGGAAGCACATGACAAAATGGGTGAACCTTGAGGATATTACATTGAGTGAAATAAACAAAAACAAAAGACAAATATTTTATGGCCTCACTGAAATTAACTAAATAGGATAAATAGACTTACAGAGTCAAACTATAGAGCATAGGTAGGACACAGAATGTGGGATGAGAACAGGGAGCTGATGATGAATATATGTAGAATGTTTAGTAAGGTCCATTTAAATCAGTGGAAATGGATATAATTTATGTTAACCCATTTTAATGCATAAAACTAATACTGTTGATTGTAAATGTGATTGTGGCTGAAAAAGGTAGTCTGGAGACGTTAATGTAAATTGAAAAAACAGAATATAATCTATGGGCTATATAATACAGTGATTTTGGTGGTAGATGAGTATTATGGCTAAATATATAAATAGAAGAATGTTCTATTACATAGTGTTAATTATATGGTGATACATAGGAGAACACAGCTAATGTAACTTATAGACTATAGTTAGTAATATTGTAATATTTTGTAACAAAGGCAAAGAAGGCATTATATCAATGCTAAAGATAAAGATATGGGTTTAATTTTATGAAAATTAACATGATCAAAATTTTTGCCTTCATTTTCTTCATTAACAAGGAGATGTTAATCATGGCATTTATATAATCTGTGCTTACTTATTCATATTTCAGAACATTGGAGAAACAATTGATTTGATTTGGAGACTAAATATGATATATGGGCCTGGACAGAATTTATTAAAATAATGCTACCATAATTTAAATTACTTTATGTCTATTATTTTATTTTTTGAGGTTGAAATAAAATTTACTATTTTAAAAAAGAAAACAAAAATAACACTTCACAGGAAGATCTAAATTTTATGTGAAAAACTATATATGTGATGTTTTACTTCCATGTTGTGAAGCCTCAGCATAGACCTTGGAACAAAATACTTATTTCAAAATAGTCATTTATCCATTCAAAAAATATTCATTAATTTCTCAATACTTCCCTGTGTCTTGGAAATTGAGATTCAAGAAAAACATTAAGTTGCGGTCAAGAAGATTAAATTCTATTGTGGCAAAATAGGTGTAAGGTAAAAGTTAGACACAAATTTCATTTCAGCAATTGTATGTTTTATAAAATAATAAATATGTACTAAAACCTAAAATATAAAAATATCATATAACCAAGTATAAATATTATACAAAAATGTAAAGAAGCTGATCTAGATACTTAAAAAAATAGATGATTTATGATAGATATATAGGTCACAGATAGGTTAGTTGGATCATAGATAAATATAGATATCAATAATAGTTAAATTTTGAGAGACTCATCTACTGAGAACAGATGTTCTATATTCTTCAGCATCACATCTTTGAACAGTTTTCTCTGGGATGTGTCTGTAAGGGCCCACTCTTCCTGTGTGAAATCTACATCCATATGTTGGAAGGTCACTAATTCCTAAAACATTACAAAAATTTGGGTTCACATATGGCCATATTTACCAATGTCCTGAGTGTGATGCACAAAATGACTGCCATAAGGAATTGGAAACTGTGTATATTAAGCTCAATATGTGTTTAGAATTCCAGTCAGATCACTCTCAATGTTGAAGTGAATTCTACATTTCAGATACACTCAAAGACACATATGCAATCTGAATATAGAAAGCTCCATTGTAAAGTAATATCACATAACACATGGTATGATATACATGTGGAAATTTCCCAAAACAACTTGTAATTATTTCTTCCTGATGTTGATTATAAAATTTGCATGTGAGTTTTCATAACTAAAATACTTGTTTCCACCAATATCAAGTAATTCTACAGACTCATCTTAAGGCAAGTAGTATTCATATGTCACTTTTAAATAATGAGTATGGTAAGATTTTGCTGTTATATAGATGACCTCATTTTCCTCTCATACTGTTGTATTGAAAAGTGACCCTAGCCTGACCATTCCTTTGGTAGGATACCTCCCATTCTCAACTTTTTCTGGGGTCTACAACCTCCAATTTTCATTGTCTTTCTTGTATCTTCATCTCACCCGTTTGTTAAAGATTAAAAGAAGGCTTCATTCCTGCTGATCTCTCCAAATCTTCAAATACTTTCTAGGGGACATACATTTTGAATATGCCTTCTGAATGCACAGCCAAAATTAAGGAAAAATACTTCCTATACATTGCATCCATTTATCAATTTGAATAAAGTTGATTTACAAAATATGATGTTGGAAAATTGAGAAATACAGTGATAAGGAGAATTTAAGTTTTCTTTTGAATATTTCAAAACATATTCCACAAAACTGAAATAAAATTAAAATTGGGGAATATAAAGAATTGGTTCCTCCTTTACTTTTATTTATCAACCTTCTCTTATACTTCTGGGAAAAATGCACAAACCTATATTCCAGCACCTGTAACACTGGATTGATTGAATAAACCTGATGAAACCTTAACCTCCCTACTGACTGTAAACTTCTGCTCTTACTAAACTTTATCACCTCTGTTCACGGCATGCCTAAGCCAATTTTAGGCACTAACATGATCTATATGAGCATTATTTCTTCAATGAGGACTTGAGTATGGTGAGAAAAAGAAAACATATCTCATCTTTCCAGAGAACACATAGCCTTTATGGGACCTGGAACCAACAATTGCAATGGCTGCAAGATGATTACCTATTGATCAGTCTCTAACTTGCCATAACTGTTCTAGAGTCCTGTATAAATGTAATTGAAGCTCAAATCACTTAATACCTCCTGGATGCACTGGATTTTCCATGGCAATGGTAGAACACTTACCATCTGCTGGCAACAGAGATGTGATTTTAGTTAAAGAATTTCTTACTCACCCATGACTGCACTGTCAATAGCTTAACTGGCAACTATCTTCTTCTGGATTTTCACTCACAGCCAGGCAAGCAGTAGGTATACAAAGCTGTGAATGGAGAAAGAAGTCTTCAGTCTTAAGTGTTAACCACAATTTCCAAACTGAGTTGTCATAAATCACAAGCCCTTCACCTAGAAGTAACCTCAGACCAATCAACAGGAATATGAAGTGTATTTCAAAAGAAATAGGTAAAGGACTCTCCTATCCCAGGGTCAAAAGATTGGAGGTCTTGGCTTCTCTGGCAAATAAAGGTGATATGAATACCTTTAATGTTCATTGTACATTGTACATTGATCCCAAACATCAGCTTTCATCTTATTTAATTTTTACTGCCCAGTGTATTCATATTCATTTCAGCACATGCTTCCTGAGAACATTTCTGATGTCACTGTGAGCATTTATCCCATCTGTCAATAAATATCTATTAACCACATCTACCCTCATTGGAGGTGACTCTAATCACTTGAATTGTTCATTACTGCATCTGATACAACACATTATTAAGCTATTGCTTTAGGTCTAAAACCAGAATTATGACTCCTAGTGCTATAAAATATATCTGGCAAAGTATATCCTGATAATTGAATCAGATTTACACATTCCATAGTCATATCAAGTCCCATAGTTTTGAATATCACATATTCTCACATTTCAAATTACTTTTACGACATTGGATTACCTCCTAGTAATCAGATAAATGATGAAACTAGACAAAGCACTTCCGTGTAGCACCATAATCTTTACAATTTTTTCTGCATTCATACACGTTAGCTATTCTTTCTCATTGAAGAGACATTACCCCCACATCCACCCATGGAAATATAAAAACTCTCCATCTCTAGAGGTTACTCTCTGACTAATGTGGATGTCAACTGAGATAAATATAATCAAGGTACACCATTTTAACAAAATATTTTTCTTCAACCTCAGAACACTTCAATTATGACTCTACCAGACATTCAAGTATTGAATTTGAAATCAATGCTCAGAACCACACAGCCACATTTAAATCTAATATTTCAGCACTAACCACTATAATCCATTTCCATCACAATTCCTTCAAGTTTCCCACATCATACTCATGTAATTTCTATCCATGTTTAGTCATTTTAAAAAGCCCTTCACTAAATCTCAACCTAACAGCCTTTGCCATTCTTGTAACCTTTGTTACAACTATAATATTCTTTCAGTTCTCTCATTTAATTTTTCATTATACATTTATTTCTTTGTTCATTTTTTTGTCTTTCCCACTGGTCAAATTGCATAAAACACTTCCCTGAATTGTAATATTAAGTGTGATTTCTTTTAAAAATTTCCAAAGAATTATAAATCCAGAGAAATTGTATTTCCATAATAACTTTTTAAAGGTTTTTAAAATAATGTTTTTTTCAATCTTTTAATTGTGTAATATAGAAAACTGTAAAACACAAGAAGCAAAGAACAAAAAGTCATCCAGAATCACAAGCATATTATCATCTGACATACACTTCTAGGTCCTGTGTGTGTATGCACACAACTGAGCATGCACTTTTATGTGGTCAAGATCCACAGAATGTATCATGCTTTTTCACACATCATGAATATTTACCAATTCAAAGCCCCAAAGCCATGAGGTATTGTGAAAATCAAGAATACATGACACCATCTCAGTTAGGGGAAGAAACGTATTGCTGCCTTTCTTGGGGACAAAATTTCCTAAGACAAAAAAGGCAACAGGCCTCTATAGATATTGGCAGAGTTACAAATACTGCGCTCACTTAATGCTCAATTAAAAATGAGACATAAAGCAATAGATTACAATAAGTATAATGTTTCTAAGAAAATTCATTATCAGATTTATATTGAATTATTAGCAAGAACATATGTTTCTATTGAATTATCGTTTTTCTATGGTATAGCCAAGGGATGTGTAGACACATCAAGTTAACATCAAAATGGAAATATGAACACATATACATATACCACTACCCCTGCACCTCCTCCTGCACCTCTGCAGCCAATTTAATGAGCAAGTCCTGGTGCATACTGCTCAGAGGTAGTTTAACAATTCCATGTCAGAAATGCTTCTTTTCTATAAATTTAACAAAGGGATGTTTATAAACTCATTAATTCAATAGCTCTACTTTTTATCACATTGTCACCTCAAGATATCTAAAAAGCTTAGATGTGAAGTAAAGAATGATCCATATGCACAATCAACGCAAGTATTTTACAAAAAAATGCATATATAGAACTATGGTTATAACCTACAGCTGTCTTCTAGATATACAGAAATTACCAAGGAGTCCTTCACTTTGCTCTTCTTCCTCTTCCTCATCCACCATTTCAATGACTAAGTTCAGGAATACTTCCAGCTCTAAGAGGTGGATGGACAGAGGTCACTCCCAGAAAACAGTCCATCATAAAACTAGCACAAGAGCCTTTATATACGGGTTATTTTACTACCTTTACTTTTTACATATTTTGGAATTAGGACTTTTCCTTTAGTACACAGAAATAACTGAAATGTCTGTAGAGAACAATGGTCAGAGAACCTGAACTTGTCTCACAACTCACCAACAAAGAACCTTTCCCTGAGCACTTCCTTCCCTGCCCCCAGCACTCCCCCATCAGCACACTGCTCCAAGACATCCAATTTAACAACCCCATTCCCCAAATACAGCCATTCTTGTGCTATAACAGAAAATGTATTTAAAGTATTATTTTACACTCTCTACTTCAACATATGTTGTATACTTCTAAACACCAAGAAAGACTAGATGTTTCAAATAAGGACTTAAGTTTGTCCACTATATACACAGTAGTGTTGAATAAACTATACAGATAGGGGATGAGGAGCTAGTCAAGATGATGTTAGTTTAAGTGGGTGCTCACCATCTCTCTTGCAAAAGATGGCTGAGTGGAGACAAGATCCTGCTTGAGTGAGCTGTTCTGGTTGCCCACAGAGTAGGAGACTTTGGTGTATCAATCTGGAAGGAGCTGGACAGTGATACAGATTGCTCAAGATAAAACTGTGAGACTTTAGCCCTTGCCTGGAAAACATGGATGGTTAAGTCCCACCCTCAGGGCAAAGGGCCAGGGTGAGCACCAACTCCTGCCAGCCATCCAGCAAGAGGGAGCATTCACCAAGACTGGGAGGGTTCTGACAAAAAGCAGAGAGGGGTTTCCTTTTTGTGGATTTGGATGCCTGGACCCCCATTGAGCTTTGGGGAACACATGAGCTGGCTTGAAATGGCACCAGGCAGAGGGGAGAGGTGAATCTGCTGAGGAAGCCTGATTTACTTAACTCCCCTGAGATACAGAAACTTAGCCTGAGAGAAGGTGGAGTCAGCCAATTAGTTCCATGCTGAAAACTATCAAAATTTCAACTCCCCTAAGGGAACCAGGAAGTAGGAAGTGCTTAATAAGTTTGCAAGAGCTTTTTTAGGGTCCCCTGGGAGGAGGGGGTGGTCTAGAAGAGGGTTGAGAATCATTTTGTGCAGTGAACTCAGTCATCAGGGTCCCATTTGAATTTCAAAAAGGAACTCAACCAGACCAGGAGAGGAGAGGGGGGATCTGTTCATACAGCCTGTTGAATCCTGCTGCCCTAGGAGAGTCAAACCTGCCTGAGGGAAAGTGACTGAATAGCTTTCTGAAGAGCTAACTGACCCCAATTGTCCTGAGTGACATTGCGGTGATGGATATAGGCCATTTACATCAGCATATGCCATGCAAAACTGTGTGGGAGAGAGTGTGGTCTACAATGTGAACTGTGGTCTATGCTTAGTGACAAAGTCCCTAGATTTGTATATTCATTGCAGGTGATGTGCCACACTAATTAAAGATGTTTATGTGGGATGTTATGGGAGGTATGGGAGGTGGGAAACATGGGAATCCCTGTAATTTTTGTGTAACATTTATGTAATCTAAGCATCTTTTAAAATATGTATAAAAATAACATTTAAGTAAGCAAATGCACATATACACATATATATTTATATATCATTTTACAAATATTGGTTTGATTTATGAAAAATTTGATTTTTACCCACAATAATAAAAAAAAGAAAGCGTAGCTCAGTGGAGGAGTTTCCACCTTGGATAAATGAGGTCCTTAGTTTGATTCCAGGCTCCTCTAAGAATAGTGATCCACCAGGATATCTAACATCCAGGTGATACTTTAGGACAGGGAAAACATAGACAACATTTTTGTACTGACTTCTTTTGGGTCCCTTACTTTTCCAAAAAAAAAAAAAAAAAAAGGTTACTTAAAAAATTTTAACTTAGGTTACTCACTACAACCTGCAGAGAGAAGGCTGCAGGGTAATTGATTGATGAACACAGGCATCCTGAGAAGCTCCACAAAGACCCAAGAAGGAATGTTGTTCTTTAGCTCTGTTTGACTGCTTGCTTGTGTGTTTGTTTTTGTTCTTGTTTTTCTTTCCCCTTACCCCCCTTTTTAAAATTAAGTGCTGCTAGCTTGCTTGTTTTTCCTGTGCGTCTTCTTCCTCGATTTCCCATTTTCTGCGTATACTGATTTTGTCTACCAATGCTATATCTTTTCCATCTT
>JAQZBX010102125.1:0-11192 GCA_029593785.1 Cabassous unicinctus | reverse complement strand
TACCGGGATTGTGACCTACTATGAAGCTCATTTTTCTGGGGCCCCTGTTCCTTGGCCAACACCTGGGAGGGGTGCCTTTCCCAGGGCTCTACTTGACTCAGCCCATAGGGTTGAGGGTCTACTGACAACATGACTCACTATGTCGGTCTGTCTGAACATAAGCTATATGCCTAGGGTGTCCTCCACCACATCCAGGGAGGGAGAGTGTTGGCTGCACTGACTGTGCAGGGATCAGCCATGCTCTCCTGACCCCTGGTGGGCAGGCCTGGCTCCTCTTATGGGGCATCTGTAGGGTTCCCAGGCAACTCAGGGACAGGAAAACCCAACATACACACAGTTCCCAAGTCTCAGATAGCTCAGGTTTGCTCTGGTTCTTTTTTCCAAAGGAAGACACATTCACAGACCTAGGTTCAGCATGGAGAAAGAACCCATGTGCTGGACTCAGGAAGAAGGACACATTGGGGTCCATTGCTCAAAAATCAGACATGTGTATGTGTGTGTGGTCATGTGTGTGTATGTGTGGAGGTATGCATGTGTATGTCTGAGTGTGCACGTGTTTGTGCCCATGCCTGATTTTATGCTTGTTAGTGTGTTTGGGTGTATTATAGGAATAGTAAGCATGTGTGTGTATGTGTGTTATTAGTGTTTATGTGTGTGCATGTGAATGTGTGGTATATGCTTATATGTGCATGTGTGTATGTGTGCATGGTTGTGTGTGTTGTGGTTATAGTAGATGTGTGTGCAGGTTTGAGCCCCATGGTTATGTCTGTGCAGGTGTTTGATGTGATCTTCAACTCAAGGATCCCAGAGAAGATAAGACTCCCTAAAAGTCTCTGAGAATCTCTGGAACACTGGGCAGAGAAGCTGTGAGAGAAATGGCTTGTGAGCACATGAACCTCCATGCAGGGCAGGGCCTGGGCTGCAGGGGATGCTGAGGACCCACTGAACACAGTGCCCAGCCCTAGGGCAGGTTCAGGGGCAGCCATGGAGCTGCTTCCTGGCCGGTTCAGGGTTTTCCTTTTTGAAAACACACTCTAAAATAAGACTTTTACCATGACTGTTGATGTGTCTTATAATATTCTCTTCCTTTGGGAGCATTTGTCTAACTGAAAAAGTCAATGGGAAGCACCTGTAAAAGGGGCTTTTTAGGTCTTATAGATGCCTTAATAGTGAGGAGCTGGAGGACAAGGGTCGTTTATTTAATTAGCTGGTCCTAATTGTGTGAGACACTCTAATCACCTGATAATTGCAGCATTTCTCTTTACAGTTCATGCTTCATTTTTCACAATGTCTTTAATAATCACCATCCATTAACCTCAAACATCCGGACTCAGATTTCTGTAAATTCACCTTCCATTCTTATTTCAAGCTCTCTACATTTTGCAGTGAAAATACAAATGAGCTAACAAATGTACCTTTCTTGTCTCCTCAACATGAACCCCACCACAATCTTGTCTTTTCTTTCTGATCATAGAAATTACTTCCTCACAGCATCTTCATCACTGGTAAACTTTAAAGACATCTTACTTAAATATTTACCTTGTTTCTCTTTCTATTGCAGATTAGTCATTCCAGCTGGTTCTTCACAACAGCATTTTAAATATCTAGTGCTGATGTCCAGCCACAGCATTGGTTAATAATTTCTGTAAGTGCCAGAAGCTGTTTCCTCCTTTATATTTTTCCTTTGCTGTGGGCAAGCAGTCCCTAGGAACTCATCCTCACCCACAGAAGCATATGCACAGCTGTTAGATTTTTTTTCTCTGTTATCAAAAATTTATACCAATTTCCCTCCAAGCGTATCATACCCCAAAGCCCAGCACACTTAATTCTGCACCTGTGCCACCTTATGTGAACATCTGGGGAGTAATGTTCACACTGGCCCTGGATGCTGGATGCCATCTAGTCCCCTGCCCTCTCCCACAGCAGATCAGGCCACACTTCCAGTTCTTAAACAGAAGTTCCTGATTTGTCCTGTTAATCTTTACCAATCTATTTCTGTTGGTTTTCTTATTGCCTACATTCTGGCATGGAGGTTATTTCTTTTGTAATTCATTTGACTAATATTGAATAGCCACATTGAAGTATGTTGCGTTCAAATCTCTTTTCCTGAAATGATATTGTAAAAAGGGAGTTTCTACAAAAGACAGGATCTAAATTGGTCAATGTTCAGATTGGGTCACTGAGACAGA
The DNA here is from genome assembly GCA_029593785.1 of Cabassous unicinctus. Lineage (NCBI taxonomy): Eukaryota > Metazoa > Chordata > Mammalia > Cingulata > Chlamyphoridae > Cabassous > Cabassous unicinctus. The sequence goes on along the minus strand of JAQZBX010102125.1, from coordinate 9,003 downwards.
GGGGATTGACCTACCCCAGTTACACAGATATGACCTGTCAAGGACAGGACTAGAGCAATTGTCACTTTAGCAGTTGTGGGGGACAGAGGTGATGACTCACATAGGTTCCCACATTCTCTCTCCCAAGGTGGTGATAACACTAATCACAATGACAGGAACAGTAAGTTCTCTGGATCCCTTCTCTAAAATTCAAAATTGAGGTTTCTGCTGTAATCCCCAATTAGATTAGTGTCTTTTCAGACTGAAACTCATAGAGGTAAATTCACATCCTCAGGGTCACGAGGCGGGAGGGGATGGAGCTGTCCTGAGTTCTCTGTCAATATTGAGTTCTAGGACCTCAGCCATGATCCCAGGATTCAGTGACACAGACCTCAGCAGGGCAGCTCCAGGGTCATTTTTCAAGGGCTCTGATAATTGTGCAGGGAGTTGCCCTCTAGCCACTGTGACCTTGTCCCTACTACAAACTATTCACTGTGGGCATATATGGACAAGGAGGAACATTTTACCCCCAATATGTAGAAAACATTTTCTTAGAATCTGAAGTTTATTGGCATTGACACATAATGCCAGAATTGGGTTTTTCTGTGGCCAATGAATGGATTCCCAGGGCTGCTGTAATTAAGAGTCACACATTGGCTGGCTTAACAGAATATAAATACATGGCCTTGCAGTTCTGGAGGATATAAATCTGAAGTCTGTATTCGTGAGTCCTTCCTGTCTGCTCCTGGCTAGTGGTGCTTTCTCCAAATCCTGGTCTTTCAATTCCTAACTCAATCACCACACAGTGTCCTCTTTGAGTCTCTCTCTCTGTGTCCAAGTCTTTCTTTCTTAAAAGGACAGTAATCATGTTGGATTGGAGCCCAATATAATATAATTTGGTCTCATCTTAACTAAAACATCATCAGAAAACCTATTTCCAAAGAAGTTCACATTCATAGGACCAGGGTTAGGACAAGAACATATGTTTAGGGAAGACTGAAGTCAACCCATAGCACTGATCTGACATATCGGTGTGTTGAATACCCTCCAGGAACTGTCTTTACACGTAAGTCAGAGGAGGGTTTATGTTGCCTAAAACCTTACCTAAGGAGAGAGCCATGAGGTGCAGAGTGTCCCTGCAGACTCAGCTAAGTAGAGGGAAAAACGGGCTTAGGAACCTGCTAAGAGGGATAAAAATAAAATGCTTGAGAGATTGACTTGAGCAATTACAATTCTACAATAATTATTGAGTATCCTTTTATCAACTTTCCTTCTTAAGAAGAAATATCCACACACATTAAGTTAGTCCAATAAAGTCATTCATAATTATGGCATATATTGTACTGGATAGAGTTTGCCTGAAATCAGTGTGTTAATTAAATTTAGCTGCTGCTTCAGAACTTTAGAATATTGTAAAATATGAGCTAACAGAGGCTATAAATCATTCAGATGATTTATTAAGCAGAATATAGGCCATGTATTTGTGTTGGGAATTTGATAAATATTTATATCCATTAGAGTAGAGGCAACCTGGCAATATTTCCAAAGACATGTTTGTTCCTTGTCTGCATCCACCTCCATAACCAGCTCCTCCAGGAAGTTTTCATGGCCTGGGTAATGAAATCCCCTTACTTAGTAAAATGGGACCCAGAAGTGGACTGTGTTCTACTAGAGATCAACCTGCCTCCTCCTTCCATAGGAGCCCCAGAGGCAGGGAGCTCCCCTGGCCCCTTTGACCTTTACATACAAAATTTCCTCCCACATGTAACTTGTTTCTTTGGCCAACTGAAGAAAGCACAGCATATGTGGACTTAAATTCAGGATCCTCCTCAACCAAGAAAATATTGTCTGCAGGTTATGGGCCTCATACAAAGGAACATGAAATCCTTGTTCTTTCTCTTTCTGGTGGCAGCTCCCAGATGTGAGTGTCTCAAGACTCAGCCATGAAGGTAAAGGAGATGCAGCCTCTGAGCACAAGACTCACTATTCTCCTTGTCCTCATGTGTCCTGTCCCAGGTACACCTGCAGGAGTCAGGCCCAGGACTGGTGATGCCCTCCCAGACCCTGTCCCTCACCTGCTCTGTCTCTGGAGTCTCCATCACAAATAATTACTGCTGGCATTGGATTCATCAGCCCCCAGGAAAGGGGCTGCAGTGGTTCTGAATAATATGCTCTGGTGGTAGCACTAACTACAATCCATCCCTCAAAAGCCGATTATCCACCTCAAAAGACACAGTTTTCTGTGCAGCTGAGCTCCATGACTGCTGAGGACACAGCTGTGTATTACTGTGAAAGAAACACACAGTGAGCAAAACTCAGTGTGAGCTCAGACACAAATGTCTCTAGGCAAGAGGGGGCTGAGCTGCAGGGGGCACTCATGGCCCATCCACAGCAGAGTCAGTTTCAAGGAACATATGCAGAAACCACAGGTTCTTGTAATAGGGTTTAACCTTCTTGCTTAAAAGCATTGAATCCCTAGGGATTCACCACTACATCTGTTCTAAGTAATGCTATTTGTGTTTCCAAGTTTTAAACTCAGAAAATATATTTGCAATAATATATATTATATATTATTTTATACACATGTATATTAAATAGTTTTCTTCACTTCATTCTTCTGTATTAGACTGGAAGCATGAAAAAACTTTCATTCAGCTAACATTCTGACACTGTGCAATTAATTCTCTGGATTTTATTATATTTCCTGTCTGTGCCTAGGCAACATATATTAATAATGTTAAAATAATAGTAGTTGAATTTGCAAAATTGTTTACTCAAAATGGGGACAGAAAATTTTAGGGTAGAATGATTTTATCTGAATTGAAAATTAAGACCCACTTTCATTTCCCAGAGTGTAAGCATATCTTCTTCCAGGCTATTCAGTATTATTGGTTCCTGGGCTTAGCTTCCCATGACCATGTAGAGCCTTGTGACCTCAGTGAAAGGGAGCAGAAAGAGGAGACAGCCTTATATGGTCCCCTTGGGTGCATCAGCCAGGTGCCTCAGCTTGTTTTCTCCATCATGGGCAGGGCTGATTGAGGCTTTAAATAATCCAAATGCACAGAAGGCTGAGCTGAGATGTCAGCTACCCTGATGGACTTGAAAAACCATCCACTTCCCCCTGGTGAAAGACGCCTCATGGAATCAGAACCTCATCTGTTGTCATGAAACCTGGAACTTCTTCCTGGGCTGTCACCTGTGGTGAAGATGCTGAGCTGTAATGAGATAAATGAGGAAATGTAAATGTGGGACATGGTGCATCTGAACCCTTGTTTCCTTTCTGATAGCCTGGCCTCTGCCTCAGGAGGGCTCAGGCTTACTTGCCTCACTTGTTCCCTGGAGCTGGATCTGATTGAAGCCACACCTATGCAGTCCCCTTGGGAGCCCTGTGTCTCTAAGGTGGACCAAGACCTAGGAGATAGCAGCCCTGAAGGATGACACCTCGACAGGAATTATGTAAGACAGCAAGAGACAGGACTGGAGGGGCCTCTGGGCAGTGTCCAGCCTCTTCCATTCCTGTACTGAAGGGACCTGATAACCTTTCCATTGAGTGAGCTCCAGGAATCCCATGATGTTCATCAGGTGGAGGATTTCCACGGAGGCATTGTAGGTCATTCTGGATTGTATTAGGGAGATGCAGACATGAAAATCAAAATATTATAGACAAGAACATATACTAAAATATCTGGGAGGAGTCATCATAGAGTTTTCAGAAACATTGATAGATTCAGGCCTCTCCTCACTGAGTTTCAACTGTGACTTCAGTATTCTTGTATATTTCAAACTCTGAGGTTGTGAGTTTCAGGCATGTTACATAATAATGAACAGTTGCACAACTGTTGTTAATATGTGTACTGCACACATTCCTTTTAATGTGTTTTCTCTTCCCTATGGTTTCATGGATACTTGGATTAATTTAATTGAACATATGAGCCCCAATGTCTACAAGGATGTATGACTGAAAAACCATGTGCAACATGAGCAATGGGAATCCTGCAGGTGGAAGAGGTGCTGGGAGAGCCCTCAAGATCTCTAAATCTCAGAGTTCAGGGAAGATCCAGATATAGGGAGAAGCTGCTCAGATAAGCATTGGGAGTAGGAAAATAAAAGAAAAAACTTTCTTCACAGTTAGAAATGATGATTTACCCTCACAGAAACAAACTGCAAATTCTGCTGGGAGCTTCATTATCCAATAGTGCTCCCTTTAAAGCCAGGTGGTGACAATGACATGGACATTACAGTGTGAATCCACCCGGGAGAGGTCAAGCAAACCATTCAAGATCATGCAGGTCCCAAGGGCTGAGCCTGGATGTCAACCCAGATCATGAGTTCTATGGGAACCCACACTGTACAGTATGTGCTGCCCAGTTACTTCTCAGCTTGTTCAAAATAGGATGTTAGGGTGAAAATATTGTGAGCTCATGAAACAATGTGTTCCTGTGAGAGGAGAGAAGTGGAAGTTAGATGTTTCCTTATCAAAGTGCTTTCTCTTACTCTGTGTACTGACAACTTCTCTGAACTGGAGTGGCCACTTGACCACCGTTGTATTTTGGTTGCAGAAAACTTGCTTTCTAGTTTCTGAAGTGTGCATATGGAAAGATATTTCATCTCAGGATAGATCATCCCCAGAATATCACCCAAACATAAGGTGATTTAGATGATGTGATTGGTAACATTTGTGTAGATAATATTTAGATAAGACTTTGGAGTTGAGTTGATATTATAATGAAGTGAGAATTATGAGAATGTTGAGATGAGCTGAATGTATTTTGTTTGTGAAATACACTTGTCAAAAGGGACCTGGAGGATGTGATTAATTTAAGGATCTTGACATTAGGAGATTATCCCAGATTATCAAGATGTGTCCTTAATGTAATCACAATATCCCTTATGAGTAGGGATCAGAGCAAGACACTATTGCAGAAGTATAACCAGGTTTGATAGTTGAAAAATGTGCTTATTAAAAATTTCTTCACCTGCAGAGCTCTGGATATTCCAGATATAAATGAGATGATTTTCCATTAATCTAATTTTAGAAGTATAACTTTTGTACTTAGTTCCCAAAGGATATTAACAAGACATTCTCAGTTTTGCTTACAGTAATAAGGTAACATCTCAAAGCAAAATCAGAGAGAATAGTGTCAGGGCACCTTATGACCCAGTGAATATATAACTTTCCTGAGAGATTAAAAATAGTTTCACATGCTTGAGTTAACCCAGGACTGAGAAATTGCACACAAACATTTTTTCTTTGCATTTAAAAATGCTAGCTCCCATTCTCACTTTGCACTGGTTTTGGGAACATTTCCCAAGTTCCTTGCATGTGCACTTGCAATAAGTCACCTTTTCACTGAGGACATGCTTCTCCTTTGTGGCACTGATCTGGTGGGACCTCCTATTGGAAATAGCCATGCTTATGGCAATAAGTTGATGATGGATGCAAGATCCTAACTTGTTGGGTGTGAAAATGGAGAAAAAAACATGAGCTAAGGAGTGCAAGGAATGAACATCTGGAAATTGGCAAGGACAGAAAAAGAGATATTTCCTTGGGGTCTCTAGAGAGAGCAAGACCCCTGTGGAACACTTTCTTTTGCCACAGTGAAGCAACTTTAGAATTCTAAGTGCCAGAAAATTAAGAGAATAAAGGTGTACTTTATACAACTGTGGTTATTTGTTTCAGCAGCCATTACAAATTTTTATGTCAATACATGCTAATTCCCAACCTGCTGTCTCACCATACTACTAGAGTCCATGTTGGAAACTAAGACATTTGGTTCACAACAATCTCAACCCCTTCACACCAGCAGAGCTAGAAGCATTGGTGTCCCTGTCTGGGAAAATTAAAATAACCTCCATGCTAACTCCATTATATGGCTGGCAAATGACAGCTGAAAATTACAGTGGAATGCAAAAAGCCATCTTCAGTGAAACTTTTATGAAATCCCTCAACAAATGCAATATAAATTCACCTCATCTAAACACACCAAGAATATCAACTAATCACATCATCTACTCAAACCCCAAATCTCATCTAAATCTCATCACTGGGATGAAAGGTCACACAGTGCTGGAGACTCCACAATGATGGTGTGTCTCTATGTGGAGACACAATTATCTCCTTATTTCCCATCCATTACAATGGGGAAAATATACCTCTCTGTTCCTGATCTTACAGTTCAACAAAAATACTTAACAGTACTAAATGTGTATTAACCAACTAATGGTGCTTTGATGTACAGAAAGATATCAGCTAACAGTGCTACCTGAATCATTCAAATATGCAATTAGAGTTAAACATGTCAACAGTGTTCTCTCTGTATTCAATGGAAAAATAGCAGAAAAATCAATGTGACTTAATAGACTTAAATTTATTAACCAACTTGACCTCTCTAAACTCCTCCAAGAAAGCCGTAGCTAAAAATATGTGTTCCTTTCAATCTTACTTATTTTTAACTGAGGGTGAAATGCTTCCTCTAATTTTATGGTTTTCCTTAAAATTAAATTCATATTTCCCTTTTAATATCATGGATATTTTAATACATGAATATATTGTAATGTAAAATATACATTGAGATGAGTAACCCACCACATCACTGCAAAACACCTTGACTGTGGATCTACTTATGATGTCTCTTCACCAGGTTTATTCCACCACTTGCATGCCTGGGGACAGGTATCTTCCTCACCTTGGGTAACTTTGCTCAAAGTTGTCACTTGTTTGGTCAGGACAATCATATCACACTTCACCTGCTAATCTCTATGATTTTTCAAGGATAAGAGCCATATCACACTTCCAAGCCCCTATATTTTCATGCTGCCCTGAGTGACTCTTTCCAGAACACTATGACATTGTGAAAGCAAACAGACTTTTTCACTGCTGCTCCCCAGGTATTGAAAGTTCCTGGTCAAAGAGGGCTCAAAAACTAATTATTCACTAGACCAATTCAAGGTAATATATTTGACATACATAGAGAAATATGGATATCTCCATGAAGAAATCAGCAACGATATACATAAAACCTCAAACTAAAACTCTCTTTACTTCAGAATTATTATCAGTTACATCATGTAAAGCTTTCACCAAAATCTATTCTGACAGTAACAGCCAAGGCCTCAAGCAAATATGTTAAGAATAATGAAAATGAGAACAAAACATATCAAAACCTAAGGGACACCACAAAGACAGTGTTGAGAGGGAAATTTATTGCCCTCAATGCTTACATTAAAAAAGAAGAAAGAGCTAAAAAGATCTTACTGCACACCTGGGAGAACTAGAAAAAGAGCAGCAAACTAATCCCAAACCAAGCTCAAGGAAAGAGATAGTAAAGACCAGAGAAGAAATAAATGAAATCAAGAACAAAAAACAATAGAGAGAATCAATAAAAACAGAAGTTGGGTCTTTGAAAAGAACAAGATTGACAAACCCTTAGAAAGAATGACAAAGAAAAAAGTAGAGAAGACACAAATAAATAAAATCAGAAATGAGAGGGGGAACATTACCCCTGACCCTATACAAATAAGAGAGATCATAAAAGGATACTATGAACAACCATATGCCAAAAAAGTAGAAAATGTAGATAAGATGAACAAAATCCTAGAAACACATGAATGAATTACACTGACTTAAGAAGAAATAGATCTCAACAATTGAATCAAAAGTGAAGAGATTGAAAGAGTCATCAAAAACCTCCCAAAACACTCTTATGTCAATATGACAAAGAAAGGTTATTGGTTTGGAGTGTTGGATGGGGGCATTCAGGAGAAGGTATGCCTGTGGCAGGCTTCTAGGGAGTGTATGAGTGATCATTTTGTCATAATGTGTTGCATCAGTGATTGGAGACTCACACAATGAGCAGGAAGGGTTTGGAATACCATCCTGGGGATGACCAATATGGTCTCAAACAGAGGGATGGGAGTCTCTCAAGAGCATGGGTGGTTCCTAATAGGGGAGGACAAACCAGTGTGTCAAGACCTCAGTGTTGTTGCAAGTAACTATGAATCTTGTCATCCAAGGAGTGATGCTGGGTGGTTGCAGTAGGAGGGGGTGGCAGGATAGAATAGATGGAACAGGGGGTATTTAAGGGCAATGGAAATGTTCAGCACAATCTTGCAATGATGGACATAGGCCATGTTAAATATCATCCAAATTTATGAAAGTGTACGGTCTAAAATGTAAACCATAATGTAAATCATTGACCATGGTTAGTATCTATGTTTCACTATATGTATATCAGTTGTAACAGTTGTAACAAATGTACCATCCACATATAAAAAGGTATTAATATAGGAAGGGGGAAAAGGGTGAGGATGTTAGGTATATGGGAGTCCCCTGTATTCTGGATGTGACTTTACTGTGACCTAAACATCTTTGAAAACAAAATGAAAAAAAGTAAGACACGGGGAAATAAACAGAAGAAAATGTCACTGTACACACAGGACAACAGATATTAGAATGATGAAAGGCAAAATGTCAAAAAAAAAATTTAAATATTTTTCATTATTTTTTAATATCTCAATTTTTGTATCTTATTTATAGTTTTCTTTAAATTTTTGTATATTTTATGTCTTATATTTAAACCTGTCATTATTATTTCATTTTCCTATTAATTTTTTTCGATATTTTATTGGCTTCATTTTTGAAGAAGCTTTAGAGCACAGAAGGGTTACAACTGGGGCAGGGGAGGGTCATTGGTGTGGGGAATAAGTGATGGGAGATACATGGGAGGAAGTTCATCTGGACATATATATAAGGTATATAAATGTGTTCAAATGTTCACAGGACATTGTCACAGCAGGTGGAGATTCACCCAATAACTGAGAGAATATTGAATTCCCATCCTGGGGAGCTCTGTCATATTCTCTAATGGTGCAGTAACTGTTCCTCAAGTGCAAGGGCAATGATTGGCAAAGGAGGATTGTCATTGATTGGTCCTTGATATTGATGACTATGCATGTGAGACTTAGCTCTTGAAATTGAAGCAAGCTAGTGTTGTGAGGTGCCTAAGAGTTGCCTCCTGAGGGCCT
>JAQZBX010102124.1:0-11190 GCA_029593785.1 Cabassous unicinctus | reverse complement strand
CTAATCCATCACACTTTTTCCTTTATACTTTCCTTGGTGCCATACTTAAAAAACCTAATTATCTCCTAGTACATTACTTTAGTGTTTATGTAAAAATCTTTAATCCAACTAGCACTTATTTTGCTATATTGTGACAGAGATTTAAAAAATAAAATAGGCAAGCCTATGTAATTTGTGCTAACACAATCCTTCCTCATTGAAATTTGGGTGTGTATCTGGACTTTTTAATATATTCTGAGTTCTGCTCTCCAACAATTCTGCTTTTCAGCTGGGCTAGATTTTCCACAGTTAAGTTTTATTAGTTTTATTAGGTTGCTGCCTATATTCATGTTGCTACCCTGGCATGGAATAACCTCCTACTTTCCCTCCACAGATCCTTCAAATCAAAACCATTTCTGGGGTGAGAAGAGGTAAATGCTATTTATTTATTTATTTTAAAATGTCTATTCAAATCTTTGGGTGATTTGTCTTACTATTGAGTTGTTTTTGTTTTTTTTTAAAGATTTATTTATTTATTTTATTTTATTTATCCCCCCCCTTGCTGCTTGTGCTGCTGTGTCCATTCGCTGCGTGTCTTCTCTGTGTCTGCTTATCTCCCCCTTGCTGCGAGGTCTTGCCGCATCAGCCCACGGTGCCGCGCGAGCCGGTCCGCCCTCACAAGGAGGCGCCGGGAAGCGAACCCCGGGCCTCTCATATGGTAAACGGGTGCGCTATCCATTGCGCCACACCCGCTTCCTGCCGTGAGGTTGCTGCATCAGCCCACCGCACTGCTCAGGCCGGCGTGCCCTCACAAGGAGGCCTCGGGACGCGAACCCGGGCCTTCCATATGGTAAACGGGGGCTCTATCCACTGAGCCACACCCGCTTCCCTGTTTGTTTGTTTTTTAAAGATTTATTTATTTATCCCCCCCTTGCTGTGTCCATTTGCTTTGCATTTTTCTGTGTCTGTTTGCCTCCATTTTGTTGGGTCATCTTGCTGCGCCAGCTCACTGCACCATGCAAGCTGTCAGCTCACCGCACCGCGCGGGCCATCAGCTCACCACGCCATGCGGGCCGACTTGCCTTCACCAGGAGGCCCTGGGAGTTGAACCCGGGGCCTCCCATATGGTAAACGGGAGCCCAACCAATTGAGCCACAGCCGCTTCCCGGTAAATGCTATTTAAAACAAGAAATGCCTGATGAGGGGTTGACAGCAGGGTTATAGTCCTGGATGGGGTTAGGAGGTTCAGGCAGGGCAATCAGACAAGTGCTTAGTTCTCCTAGAGAAAAGTCAAAATAAAGGGGATATGGAAGGCAGGCAGAGACTGATGGGCAGAGTTGTTACTCAGGGCACAGTACACATGCCTAGGAGTTCTTGCCTGCTGGAGACACTGGCTCCAAAATCCTGGTGATCAGGAAACCCAGCCATGTCACTAGATTTTGTGTGTGGGGCTAGGGTAGGGTGGGAAAGCAGGGGTGTTGGTGATCATTCAGAATCTTCACAGCGCTGTGCTGATTCCAGCAAGGAAGGAAGTCCAGACCCTGTCAAGCTTTGGGGGCTGAAAGGTGGAAGCCATTCTCTGGATAGCCCTCTAGGAAAATGTTTCAAAAGAAATGAGTTAGAATCCAAGACACCTAAAAATGAAGCCAAAAGTCTGGATCCATAAGAAAATGCTCTGGAGTTAGGATAAAGATGTGGACAGAGAAGAAGCTGAGAAGCTGAGGGTGAAGAGCATCTGTGAACCCACGTGTGAATAGCTGAGAAAGGGAGTGAGATTTGAGCTGCCTCAGTAAAAGACACCCTGGGAGAGGAAAGGCTTTGAAAATTCAGATCATAGAGGCAGTTTGAAAGCAATGGTGAATGAGGGATGATACCCAGTCAATTAGGAAGGCTCTCTCTCTTTGGAGAAACTCGGGCCAAAAAAGCTGTAGGTCTAAATCACTGGGGCTACCTTGGTGGCCTCTGGATCAGTTATTTTGGCTCCATGATGCTATGGGCAAGAGGAAATTGCACCTTCGGATAGACACCCTGAGCTTTGTCATTGCTTTTGACATGGCTTGTTTTGTTTTCTGGTAAAGCCCTATCTTGGCACAGCTCATTGGGAAATCGCAACCAGAAGTTGTCTGTTACCAGCAGCCACTGAGGAAGTGCCCTGCCCTTGTTGTCATGGGAAGCCTCTTTTGCGCCACCATTTTGCGTCATTTCTGAGATCCTGCATCTCCCCATGACGGTCTTGTCTGAGGACATCACAGCAAACCACAGACCCAAAGGTCCTACACTCCTTGTTATTTTCTGCCCGTCAGCTACTCTCCATACAACACGATGCCTGCACAGCCGGCAGACTGGTGGGAAATCTCTCTACCCAGCACCCTCTCCTTTGGGTTCAAAAGCCTCTGTTCCCAACATCCTCAACTGCTTGTCTTCTCTCAGAGAAAACTGAAGGAAAGAAAGTGCTTATGTGGCAAAGCCCCAGGATGTGTATATCCATTGCAGGTGATGTGCCACACTAATGAAAGATGTTTATGTGAGATGTTATGGGAGGTGTGGGAGGTAGGGAACATGGGAATCCCTGTAATTTTTGTGTAACATTTATGTAATCTAAGCATCTTTTAGAATATAATAAATTAAATAAATAAATAAATAAATAAATAAATGAAAGTGCTTAGGAACACAGCTTCTCTTTTCAGGGTCTTTATCTCAAACTCAACAGTGTCTTCTTCCTGTCCCTACAACTCTCTATCCATGCCTTTGTCTTGTTCTCAGAAACGAATCTCATAAATTCACTCACACTTCTACTTACATAACCCATCACAACCAAACCCCTTCTTGGAGTCCCTACATTTTTAGCAGGTCTCCAAGACTTATGTCAAGGGAAAGAAATTTCACTTATGGAATCCCATATAACAGCAAACAAATGGAGCAAGTCTTCGAGGGGCAGGACACATTCCTGGTACTCCTGAAATTACTCAACTTGACAGACCAGCCCTGTCTCAGAAATTCTGATTCCATCACTGACACCGTCAAGGTACCCTCCTCTGCCAGCCCAGAGGCCAGGAACCTCTGGATCTGTGCCAGCACCCACTGCCATCTGGTCTCCCTTAGAAGGGAAGAGACACCTCTTGTTTACTCAGTAATCATTCACTGTAATAGTCACACAACAGGTGCCACCAGCTCTAGTACATGCAGTAAGGGCAGGCCACACCCTTACCTCTGCTCAGATCACAACTCACTCTTTAGGACACATCAACAGATTTTATTTGGATAGGAGGGGGCCACTTGGGCAGTAAACCAGAGTTACCCGTGGGGTTTTGGCACTTGTGGGCTGCACTGCAATGAAGACCTAGAGGTAAAGAACAAAGGATTTTTTAATCCTCTCCTACAGCTAGTTGGTATCGCTCCCACATATATTATTGCAGTACCTCTATATATAGAACCTAGTATTCTATAAACAGAATGCTCTGGCTAAACACGTCTCAACAAGCAAAACTGTGAGGTACAGAAAGGTGACATCTCCCCACCTTCTTTTCTTAAATTTTATCTCACTGGAGACAGAAGAGCTCTGTGAAAACAGCTTGGGCTTTGGAGTTGGACAGACCTAAGTGGAAATCCTAGCTGTCTTGTATTCACTGTGTAACCTTGGCCACATTATATAACTTCTCTTTCAGCTTACCCATGTACAAAAAAAGGGATGATACTTCACAGGGTTGAGACAAAAAGCATCTACTGCATGCCTGGCTTTCAAGGATGTGAGTTTCTGTTCTTCCCCATCTAGCTCCTCAGGAACCTGTTACCCTCACTCTGGCTGCCTAAGGCTTCTACTTGAGTGCCCCACACAGACCTAAGCCTCATAGCCTTCTCCTCTTTCCTAACCTTATCAAAGTTCACATCCCTCAGAAGAGATGATCTAGTCACATTGTTGAAAGAAAAGCAATTCTGATTAAATGAATTCAAGTAAAATGTAAACAATATTGCTGGTTTTCTTTATTGGCTCTGTAGGGTGTTTCTGCATTTTAAAAAGAAGCCTGGAAATTCAAATGAAAAGAAGATTGTCTAATGGTTAGGCTCTTCTAGATGTTTCAAATGTTACAGGATAGAGGACTAGAGCAAACATGGGAGCACAGCCCCTATCACTCTGCACTGAAGATGAGAAACCAATCAGAACAAGACTACTGTCAGCTCAGACTGCTGACAGTTGCACCTGAAATCAACAACAGATCCTGAATAGGACTTGGGGAGCCTTGGGGACTTGGCTACCCCACCCCCACCCCACTCTAGCCAGCACAAACCACTTCCTTAGCCAGGAAGTTACAATTATACTTTTTTCCCAGGAGATTTCCAACACTATTTTAAACTCTTTGGCATCAAGCAGCAACAGAATTTGATTAGGGTCATAGTCTTTGGAACAGTGTGTGGGGAGCCTGGGCCCCACTTCCAGCATCACAACTCATTTCTCCAAATGGTCTCAACAAGGCCCAGATTAATAAAGAAGGCAGCATGGAACTGAGTCTTGACTTCTTTCTCAGGAATCCAGGAAGGGGGACCACAGAAAAATTTTGAGGCTTCCCACATACGAGATCACAGAAGCCAATTAAAATGGTTTGAGTGTAGTCACCTGGTACAACAGGCTATGCTGACTATAAACTGCAATGAGCCATGGGAGTTCTCAGTATGAGGTACTCTTTAGCAGTATACATGTTCTACTTGACTTTCCTGGCAAACCCTGAGAGAGCCAGGGGCACTAACCCAGGAAGGGATCTCAGGAGCCAGACACCTCTGAAGATGGGAGAGGCTGGTGGGCAGCTTCAGTAGATGGAGTAAAGAGGAACTGAAGGTGTTGTCCAGGATGGCAGAAGGGCTGGTCCAGACAGGATTATCCAACAGTACAGGCTTAGGGAACTGGCAAAGCAGAGACAACAATAACAAAAAGTTTTGTTTTTTTTTAATTTAATTAAAAAATAAAAAAAAAGAGTATCAGAGTAGTCACCACAGCAAAAAATCAGAATTTTGCTGGATTTTCTTATACTTATTTTGTATTTACTGTTTTTTTTTAAAATACAAATTGTGCGGTGAAAATATGACAGACACCATAATGTTTCTATTACTTAGCCCTCGAAAGTCCTTAATCTAGTCTTAGCTTTGGCAGGAAGCAAGGAAAACTAGGAGTCTGAAGCTGGTTCATTCAAGGTCAGCATTCATTTCTTCATTCAACAAATATCATCAGAGTCATGCTGTGAGCTCTGATCCCAAACTGCTTTACATGACATATTCATCCACACAGCTTATCAACATTTGGCTGCATCCAAACATCAAATCCATTCTCTAAAATGGAGATTTACTATCTCTGAGGAGATGACATTCAAAAAATTAAGCCATTTTCAAATTGGGGGAGGGGAAAAATAAATTAAAGGAACTTGCTCTTGTGGAATGTTCTTCAATAAATTGGTTTGGGACAACCAGCTACCCAACTGAAAAAAAAAAAACAGCCAGATCCCGGATCCCAGCCTCTTCATATTAAAATAAATTCCAGATGACAGAAAGACTTAAAGATTAAATTTAAAGATTTAAAAAGAAAAACAGAAAAAAACTCATGCAAAAAAGTACTCAAAGAAAGTGAGTAACTAGTTTTATAATTTTGAGGTAGGAAAGCACATTTTTTCTAAACATTGACCTAGTAGCAGAAAACACTATAAGGGAAAAGATTAATTTGACTACCCAAAAATATAAAACTTCCAGACAGAAAAAAATTTGCATAAACAAAGTTGAAAGACAAATGATGCACTGGGACCTATACTGCATTATATATGATAGTCAATGAATCCTTACAAATTAGTAAGAAAAATATTATTGGAAAAATGTGCAAAAGACATGAATAAGTGATTCAAACACAAAATATAAATGTCCAAAACACAGCTAAAAAGATATTCAATCTTTACATTCAAAGAAAGGTAAATTAAATCATATTTGAGTGCTATGTCTCAGTTACTATTTTACTTGGATTAACTGATATACTTCTCAGATAACCCCATGTATTAGGTGCTATCACTATCTCTATTTTACTGAAGATGAAACTGAGAGAGAAGGTATCTGGCTTATCCAAAGTCACATAGTAAGTGGCTGAGTCAGAGTTCAGGCTCCAGCATAATGGCCCCAGGGTCACACTCTTACCCACAGTGTTTCGGTGGCAAGACCTGTCAGGGGAAGAGGAAAAACACAACACCGAGTGTTACTGAAGATGTCGGGAATTAGGCAATCTCATGCACTGTTAGTACAAATTTGCATTCTTAAGGGCAGTTTGATTCTGTGACTTGAAACTTTAAAATGTACATATCCCTTAACTCAGATTCCCATTTCTTAGAATTTATCCTAAGGAGATAAGTGGACAAGTGTGCAAATTTGTACAGACCAAGATTTTTATTGTAGCATGCTCATAATAGCAAAAACACTGCAAATTTTAAAAACCTTACAGGTACACCAAAACTCCAACAAATTCATTCATTCATCAAATATTTACTGAGTACCAACTGTGTTCCAGGAACTCTTCTAAGCATCACATACAGAGGAGTGGATAAAAAAGAAAAAAATAAATTCCTGTCTTCAAGGAGATTACATTCTAATAGAGGGAGAGATTACATTCTAATAGAGGGAGTTAGGCAATAAATAAATAAACAAAAAAGTATGTAATGTATCAAGTACTGAATAAATGCTACAGAGAAAAACGAAGAAGAGAAGGGAGATAGAGAAGGAAGGGGGATTGTTACAATTTTAAATAAAGGGATCAGGGAAGGCTCCATTTAGATGAGATAAGTAGATTAGAGAATAAAATGCATTATGGTACATCCACACACTGAAATATAATTCAGCCATTCATTCTGTATCTACTGACATGTAAATATGTCTACAACAACACAATCAAGTGAGAAAAAAAAAGGTTATAAAACAGTATTAGGGAGGAAAAGCAGTATTATGTATTTATATAAAATTACATGTGTTTACATGCTTAAACACTAACTGGGAGAGAGAAACAACTCACACAGAGATCAATAATACCAAATGAGGGTCCAGGCTGAGTGCCAGGCAGGTGGTACAGGCAGCATTTGTTTGTTCTCCCATCCACTCACTCTCCTCTCCACATCTACACTTTTGATCCAGAAAGAATTTAAGGACAGCAATCCATATACCCCCACGAGTTCTTTAACTCTCCCATCCCCCCTCACCCTTTTCCCTCATCTTTCCAGAAGCCAGGCCAGTGATAGGGTGAAAATGATAAGAGTTTAGGATCAGGTAAATTGAGGGGGCATCAAAATAGATGGAGGGAAACTTCCATGGGATCTAGATGGGATTCTCTCTCATTTTAGCACATGGCAAACAGGTCCTGGAAGGCATACTTCCTCTCTGGAGGATTTGAAGCAAGGCTACAGATTCCCTATTTCATCCCCTACTAAACCCAAATACGGGGACAGCCAGGAGCAAGGCTGACTCATTCACAAGCAGATGACAAGCCACACCAGGCCAGAGCTCTGTCCCTTGCACATGAGTGCCTGCATCTTCCTATGAGCAGAAAATGACCCAGAGAGGAGCACTTTTTACCCTCTACTTTGTCTCTTCCTCCATGCCTGCACCACGACATATCCTAAGTTAACTCATGCCCAACTTCCTCCACTTGTTTGCCATGGCTACCCTAGAGACTCACAGACTTCCCCACTAAGATTCTCAAGACCAGATCCCTACCAAGAACGCTATCCAAGGTGACCAGACATGCTAGTTTGATTGAAATACTTTCAGTTTGGAGTAAGGCCCAGACATATCTGCTCTCAGATATGAGAGAGCAGATTAGATTTCTTGCCTGAGCATAAAGCCACAAAAGAGGAACTCACGACCTCCTAAAGGTGGAATCCATGTTACTGCTCCCTATTTGTTTAGCCTGAATATGAAATTAGAGGTACATGAGTGGAGATAAAGGGTCTAGATTCAATGGATACAAAATATTTCTCACAGACTGTCACCTCTTGGCTACCTACCATATGCAGGACCCGTGTTAAGTGCTTTCTTACACTATCACCAAAAATGGCAAAATCACTTTCATCAAACATTCCTACTATGTGCTACTCAATTTAAGAAGCCTAAGAGACATATAGGTTCAACTACCCTGCTGACAGTTGATTACCCAAGCTTGAGAGATTCCCCTCAGGGCTGCAACACTGAAGCCTCTCTACACATTATCAGGCCAGAGCCTTCAGGTACCGCAGTTCTTAAAGCTCAACCTAAATTTCTAGGAAATTCACTCAGACACCAATGTATCTGGAGAGTAGCGCCATTCAGGCTTCCGCTCTCATCCTTGGGCTTTCAGCAGGAATCTCTCTTACTCCCCTGCCCCACCCCACCCCCTTCCAACACACACACACACACACACACACACACACACAGAGTCTGCAAGTAGAAGAAATTCTCTGCTGGTGAAGAGTACAAAATGAGTCAGAGAAAAACAAAAAGCAATTACCTCAAGACAACCAGCAAGGTGGCGGCAGAGTAAGGAGCTCCAGAATCAGCTTGTGCTACAGGGCAGTAAGTAATCACCCAGGCTATCTAAAGCACCTGTTTGGGGGCTCCAGGAGACCAGAAGAACATCCTGCAATATCCTTGAAAGTATGGAAAGAGGAGACTGCCCATCTGCCGAGAAAATTCGTGAGGAGAGCACTCCATGCCACGGAGGCCGGTGCCCATCCTCCACTGGCAGTACAAGCCGCCTCGGAGCTATGCTGCAGCTGGAATTAGAAGCTCCACTTCCCAAAAACGGAGGAGGAAGAGACAGTTGGCCACCGACTTCAGCTACTGATTAGTAGATTCAGCGGGCTAAAGTATAATCCAAAGAACAGCTAAAGTTTGACCCTGTCCAAATCAGGAAGAGGCCAGTAGCCGCCATTTTAACTCTCTCCCCAGCATGAGGGGAAGCAGGGCAGACTGAAAATCACAGTGCTGGTAGGGACCAGCTTTTTTCCACCCAGATCAGACTGCAGCTCTAGCATAAGCCCAAGCCCCACCTCTTGCAGGGAGGAAGGTGGGAGGATCTGAGCCAGCCTCTCCGGGAAAATACAGGCAACGCCGCGGAGGCCGGTGATCATCCAACTCTGGTGGTATAAGCCGCCTCAGGAGCTATTTTGTGGCTGGAGTTGGAAGCTCCATTTCTCAAAAACGGGAGGAAGAGATGGTTGACCACCAATTTCAGCTACTGATTAGTAAATTTGGCTGGCTAAAGTATAACCTTAAGAACAGCTAAAGTTTGAACCTGTCCAAGTCAGAAAGAGGCTGGTAGCCGCCATTTTTACTCCGCCCCCGGCATGAGGGGAAGCCGGGCTGACTGAAAGGCATAGTGATGGTATAGACCCGTTTCTTTCACCCAGATCGTCCTGCAGCCCTAGTCTAGGCTTCAGCCCCACCACTAACAGGAAGGAAGCTGGCAGGCCCTGCACCAGTCTCTCCAGGTAACTGCAGGTACATAGTTGGAAGTCTACCAGGGCAACTACGGTCATTTTGGACCCGCATGGCATACATTGCTGCCCAACCTGCAGCAGCATCCCCACCAGTCTCTCTGGGCAACTACAGTCTAGGCCTGCATGACTTGAATTATTCCACACAGCTATGGCTCTGTCCCTACCACTGGCAAAGGAGAAAGTTGGGAGAAGCTTCATCAGTCCCTGGGGCAATGTGGGCAGCTTGAGCCTCCACAGCTTACAGCACCAACTATATCCTTGGCTCCTACCACACAACCAGCAAGGGAGAAATGGCAAGAAAGCCCTAAACTAAAGAGAAAAACTGCACCCAGAATAAATACTCTGGAGTAAGCCAGATGCCAAGACACCAACAAAAAATTCACCAGGAAACAGGAAGATACGGCCCAGTTAAAGGAACAAGCCTTCAGATGACATAAAGGAGTTGAGACAACTAATCATAGACGTCAAACAAATCTCCTTAATAAATTCAATGAGATGGCTAAAGAGATTAAGAAGACACTGGATGAGCACAAAGAAGAATTTGAAAGCATACATAGAAAAACAGCAGATCTTATGGGAATGAAAGGTGAAATAAATGAAATTAAAAATATACTGGAATCATATAATAGCAGATTTGAGGAGGCAGAAGAAAGGATTGGTGGGCTTGAAGAAATGGCCTCTGAAAGTGAACATACAAGAGAACAGATGAAGAATAGAAAAAATTAAACAGAGTCTCAGGGAACTAAATAACAGCAAGAGACATGCAAGCATATGTGTCATGGGTGTCCCAGAAAGAGAAGAAAAGGGAAAAGGGGCAGAAGGAATATTTGAAGAAATAATGGTAGAAAATTTCCCAACCCTATTGAAGGACATAGCTATCCATGTCCAATTAGCACAACATACTCCCATCCGAATAAATCTGAATAGACCAACTCCAAGACACATACTAATCAGAATGTCAAATGCCAAAGACAAAGAGAGAATTCTGAGAGCAGCAAGAGAAAAGCATTTCATGACATATAAGGGATATCCAATAAGATTAAGTGCTGATTTCTCATCAGAAACCATGGAGACAAGAAGACAGTGGTATGATATATTTAAGATACTGCAAGAGAAAAACATCCAGCCAAGAATCTTATATCCGGCAAGACTGTCATTCAAAAATGAGGGCAAGTTTAGAATATTCACAGATAAACAGAAACTGAGAGAGTTTGTAACCAAGAGACCAGCTTTGCAGGAAATACTAAAGGCTGTGTGTGCTACAGCCTGAAAAGAAAAGACGGGAGAGAGAGAGGCCTGGAAGAGAGTCTAGAAATGAAGATTAAATCAATAAAAGTAAAAGTGTTAAAAGCGTGGTGAAAATAAAATATGACAGATAAAACCAAATATTCAGGAATAAACTTAACCAATGATGTAAAGCACATGTATTCAGAAAACTACAACTCATTGTTCAAAGAAATCAAAAAAGGCCTAAATAATTGAAAGAATATTCCATGTTCACAGATTAGAAGACTAAATATCATTAAGATGTCAATTCTACTCAAATTGGGAAGCAGGTGTGGCTCAATCGATAGAGCTCCCGTTTACCATATGGGAGGCCCTGGGTTCGCTTCCCGGGGTCTCCTTGTGAGGGCAGGCCGGCCCGCGCGGCGCGGTGGGCTGATGCAGCAAGACCTCACAGCAAGGGGGAGATAAGCAGACACAGAAAAAACACACAGCAAAT
>JAQZBX010102123.1:0-11191 GCA_029593785.1 Cabassous unicinctus | reverse complement strand
AGACACCCCTCCCCCACCCCCATCCTTTACCTTATTTCCAGCTAGTCATGTTAGCTGGTCCCATCCTAGTGTCTTTTGAAGAGTAAAGAAGTGGGCATCTTTCCCCAAAAGGTGGAGGAATATTAAATTGTATATTGAATAATTTGAAAAACTTTTTTCAAATAATAAAACTTGTTTTTAGGACAGAAGATGGCGAAACAGCCCAACCCAAAGACACCCAGCAGAAACAGGGCTCTGCACACCAGGAATGGTTCACCAAGTACTTTTCTTTCTAAGCCAATCTTCCTGCCCATCACCAAGAGGACATTTGAAAAACACTTCCTCTAAAATATCTGACTGAGGGAGTGAACTAAAAAAACCAGCCAACCAAATAACTTGCTTGTACTATGATTTATATGTGATGGCTAAAACCAGTTTGGCATTACATTTCATCCTGTTTCATTGTGACGATGGTTAATTTAAAAAGTTCTTTACATTGAGATATAATGAACCAGTGTTATCAAAAAGCACCCACGGGGAAATGTCAGTTACTCATGACCTATACATGTGTTGCTGGTGCCTAGTGCTCCTACCTACTCCTTTTTGCAGAAATCCACTTTGCAGAATATCCAACTTGTGCTTTCCATCAGCTGCTTTAAAAGTATTTCATTTTTCCTTAGGATGCTAGTCATCTCCACTCAAAAAGTTCTAAGTAAAATGAACAAATGCAGAGATGCACATCTAACTGTTATGTGGAAGAATAAGGCAAAGTTCAAAATAACCAGGAAAGCTGCTAGAAAATGACTAGGAATGGACTGTAGCAGACCCTTGGCAGGCTTGGATGGAAGGTTTTGTCAAGTCCATGGCACGTGACAGGCGACAGAGGAGCTAAGATCTACCTCATCCGGGCTCTGAGGAGTAAGCAAACTGATGTGCGTGACGGTGCCAGCCGTGACTGCAGCTGAGCAAGGGCTTCTCTGAATAACCGAGCCTCTCCCTGTCATTCATCTCCATTGCCCTGCCTCTACTGGCCACTTGGGACTCTGTGAAGGTTTCTAGAGCATCTGCTCTTTGGTGTCAAGGAGCTACTGAACCCCTCCCTAGTCTTTGAGTCTGGGCCATTTGCCTCCTGGTGCACGACTTCCCCATTGCATGGATCCTCGGGAGGCTTAAGGGACCTGGTATGGCTGCCAACAGTGCCGACCTTGCTCTCCCTCCACCCTGAACTCTCTCACCCTCTGGTGGAGTGACACAATGTGACTAGACTCACTATGACGAGCAAAACAACCTCTCAGTCCTTTGGTGCTGGCCCAGCACGTGGCCCATGAGACACATTTATTCTATGCACTGTCAAGTCTTTGCTGTTTGAATAAAAGTCTAAACAACTGGGTAATAAAAATGGTCGTGACTTGTATTGCTTTTGCTTAGAAAGGTGAAATTAGACGAAGACAGAGCTCGGGAATAGGAAGGTCACACTATGCTCAAGCAGATCATCTTCAAATTCAAAGCAGCTTATATACACTTATGTCATTTTGAGAAAATGCAATTACAGTATAAACTCACAAATCAAGGGTTAATTTGCTCTCTAATCAAAACACAAGGCTCCACTAAGATAACTCTTTAAATGCAAATGCCTCTTACTTTACTTGTAACATGCCATGTCGTTTTTCAGTATCAATTTTTTTCTAGTTGTCCTCCTCTTTCCTGTTTAGGATGAGCATTGTAGGATTGCATTTCTTTTCTCAATTACGTAAAACTATTTCTAGGTAGTTCTGTTTACGTGTGTTGAAAACTTTCCAACATTGTAGAACTCCTGATGACTAGCAAAGTAGACTGACTCTCTACTGCCCCTTGATGGCTCAGCAAGACAGGTGCTATAGAGCACAGAATTTTGTTGAGACTCTACATGTGTTTTGACTCCTTTCTTGTTGCAGGTGAGTGAAAGGCTTTGTTAAATTTCTAGGTTTCACCTGCAGTGATTAAGTCTCTGCATGCTCCTGTTAAAATACAAATTTGAACAAATTTTGGTCAGATCTCAAGAGTTTAATTGAGCCAGTTCATGCACTGGGGAGACTCCAATCGTCAGGAGGTAGAGTTGTTCTGCTGACCAAAAAGGGCAATGGATTTTGATAGACAGAATATATGCACATTTTTATTGGTTGGTGCAGATTTCATTTGGTTGCGTAGGAACAACGAAATTAGCTGGCCTCAGAATGAGGAAGTTAGTTGGTGACAGCTTATCAGCTGTATTTAAATTTGGTCTTCTGGGCAAGCTGTGCATTTACAGGAAACAGAAACTAGCTTAGGCTTTTGGTCTTGATGATGGCTTAGCATGGGTTACCTCCATGTTGGGCCTACCAGATTTTACTTACCAATTCCCCCCTTTTGATCCGGGCATTAGTGCCACTCAGTTACCATCTGCTGGCTCTAGACGACTTTCCTAGGTGATTAACCCTAGCTTACAGAAGTCAAAGGGTTGGTGGTTTTGTTCTCGTGCTTCTGTAATTCTAGATGGACAGACACCATTTGGTGAGATGGCTGGGTGCAACCATTTAAAACTTTAGAGAGAAGACAGTGCACCAGGGAGCCTATTAAAATTACTATGAGTAGTAAAATGCCCAACATTTGGAGTATGCTTCTGAGCCAAGGACCCCAGGACCCAAACCAACTGAAATCAAAGAACTCTATCCGAGGGACTTACTTGCTTGAACCATGTGGATTGACTCTTTCATGTAACTATGTTTCGACTTCCCTGGAAGTGTTTATTCAAGTACAGCAAGTGCTATTGCTAATAGCACAAACTATTCCCTGCTCAGCAAGCAAGTAGTCAAGGGCAACTCAATCTAAAACAATTCTAGCTAAAGAATCTTAAAGATTTTTGCTGTACAGCAATAGCTTTTGCAGTGGACTCAGCAACATCTCCTATTGTTATAGATAAGTTTCTGATCTGCTTAGACAAAATCATTAAGTGATTTTGTCACACTTTATGGTCTCAGAGCAACTCTAAGGACAACATTCTGTAGGAATACCATGGCCTACCTGTGTTAGGCCAGCTTCTGGATGTCAGGGGATGGGCTTTTTTGTCTTCTCAGTGGAAACACCTGATAAAGGGGGAAGACGCACAAGGCAGGGAGAGCCTCAGACAATGATGCAGGTTTGACACCTATGAAATGAGGGGCAAGGAAGACTTGGGTAGGAGGGCCTGGGACTGCAGGACAGCTCTGAGAAAACCAAGCTGATGGGAGCTCCAGAGCAAAGACAGCAGTTCAGAGAGTTTATTTCATCAACCAACAAGGTGGAATTAAAAAAAAAAAAAAATGTTTACATACAGACATGATTGAAAAATCATTTGAAAAAAAACTTCAAATTTAGGAAAGAAGTAGCAATAACTTGTACATAAATTAACTTTTTTTCACTAAGCCCCAAGTAGTGCAGTCCCCAAGCTTTCTACCAAGAACCCCTTATTACTGAAAGATTTGTCTAAAACTTAATCAGTTCAAGTTTTAATCAAGAAATCTAAAGCTGCATGCAGAGCTTCTAATTAGCATGAGATAACCAGGTTAACAACCTTGAAGTGATAAGTAATGTGAGTAAAAACAACTTTTAAAGACTTTGTTTAACCTATACATTCTAACTGAAGAGATCTGTTCAATTTTTTTAGCATCAAAAATAGATAAGTATTGTAACCTTTGCCAGGGATTCACTGGCCTCAGGCTGGGAATCACAGGTGTATATGCCAAACACTGTATATACACAAATGAGTCTTAAGGATTAAGCATAATAGGTAAATGACATATGGCCCTAAATATTCAAAAGGGAATAATGCATGCTTGTCATGGGCTTCAAAGCAGCAAAGGGCAGAGATACAAATCATTGAACCACGGGCGGGAACCAAGCAAGAGTGGAATCGAGAGAAAAAATACAGAGCCCTGGGAAGGCAGAGGGGAGGAGCTGGGAGGCTTCACTGACCAGGTGGCTCTTAGCCAGACCAGAGACCATGAGTAGGATGTCAATGCCTGTGGGAAGGCGCCTTCAAGACTGGAGAAAACAAACAAGCCAAGGTACCTGCAGAATTGTAGCCCAATCAGAAGACAATGGGGGATTTGTTTTGTGTTGAGGAGTGTAATCTAATGAGATTATATAAAACAGAGCCAAAAACCTTATCCAATTAGGGATGAGAACAATGCTGCTCTGTATTTCTCAACAGCAATTCAACAGAGAACCCGAGGGGGCCTAGGAAATAACGAGGGTAAGACAGTTCCCGAACGATGAGGCTTGGCATGCTTTCTGTGGCTGAGAGAGCTGAGGGCCACCCTGCTGCCCAACCCCCGGCCTGAGGCCCCATCCATGGAAACCAATGCCATCCATTAGGAGAACCTTCTTTACAGGAAACTGCCTCTGAAAAGTCCAGCTCCAACCACAATCCTGCATGTGCTCTTTCAGGCCCAATCACAGGCAGTTACAGAGGCTTTACCAAGCAAGCCTCACGGGGGACTTGAAGCATAGCCGGTACAGTGCAGTGTCTGAAGGGACTTGTAATCAAGGACTCAGGTCCCTGGCTGGCCATGCTCTTGGGCATGGCTGCATTCCTGGCCCAGGGGCCTCCATCAGAGCAGCCCTCAGCCAAGGCATTCCCAGGAGCCTCTGCGGAAACCTTCGTATGGTGGTGGGGAGTGGGGGCCAGGTGAAGATACTCTTCCACTCTGACTCAGTACTTTCCACTCCTAGCCCTGCCTCCTCTCCCTCCCCTCTGGGTTCATAAAATGGCAGGAGTCTTTTGTTTGTGGCTCCCTCAGCAGCGAGACAACCCCCACACTTGTGCTGATCCACCTGACCCTTGCCAGTGCCTTTCCATGGGGAAAAATGCAACCCTGGGGGAGGTGGTACTTTCTCCTGTCTAGCCTCTTGTTTGCACTCTCACAGGAAGTGATGACAGGTTGGACTATTACTTTCATTGTGGCATGGTATCTTAATCAACCACCTGGACACTAGCAACTGAGCTCTCTCCACTCAGCTCAGCTCTTGACAAACTGGCACCGTGATCACAGTGGTAGATTAAACACAATGCTGCCGCAGAAGAACAGAAGGCCTGAAAGTCCATGGGGCACTTCACCAATGGGGTGCTAGTGGAGTCCACGGGGCACTCTCAGATGGTGCTAGCAGATCCTTCTGCAAGAGTTTGAATGTTCCGTGGAGTACTTTGCCAATGGGTGTTGGGAAGTGCTAGTGGAAGCTGCAGGGCATTCTTGGAGAATGCTAGCAGACTGTTTCCAAAGGTGTTTGGTTCTGAGGGATACTACTGATCCTTCTCTTTTGTCCGACTCCCCAGCCAAGCTCACCCAATCAGTTGGATTACAACAGGGGGTCCAAAGAAAGCTTGGGAAATAGTTCCCTATGCATTGCTTAAGGAACCGAGGGGGAGGGGGGAGGGTGTGAGGGGAAGGGGAGAAGGAGGAGTTTTAAGACATAAAAAAAGTGTGAAGCAAAGCCGTTTTGGATCCAAGCCTTATAGGAATTGCTGCAGTTAGGGCCATTTTAGCAGGGCATATGAAAACCATGAATCTACTTAGCTACATTTTTGGTTACTCATAGGCCATGGCTAATAGACTGGCCTTTTGGTCAGACCACCAGCAAGCTTCGGACTGACATATAAACCAAGCCTGCCTGTGAGGATGAAACACTTGGATAAAAATCAGTTCTGCTCCTAATAAACTTTCAGTTACCTATTTAGATGCTTACCAGAAGGGCCTCTACGATGACAAACTGCAACATAACCATCCAGCAGACTGTGCTTGTCAGTTAAATGTGGCGACTGAATTGTCCTCTCTCCAAAACAAGCAGATGTGCAACCGATCACTTCCTGGATCCACAAGAGAACAGCCATGGGAATCCAGAACCATCCTAGACTGGGCCTACACAAATGTAACTGTCATCAGAAGATGCCAAGACCACATGGAAAAGCTGTCCTACATGCAAGACGCTGGACCAGCCTAAAAATACTGTCCAGGGACAGATTCCCCAAGCCAACAGGCTTGACTGTTACTTTCATTTTGGCTTGTTGTCTTAATCAACTACTTCGAGACCTGGCAGCTCAACTCTGTCAGCTCAGGTCTGGACAGCTTGTTCTCCAAAACAACAAAAAGAAAACTAAAGTAAACTAAAACGGACTAACACAGCAACTTTAATCCTTCATATTCACCTGTGCCCCAATCGCCATCCAATGTGAGAACAGGCCTGCCACATAACTTAAACTGATTCACTTAGCATGACAAAATCTAGCATATCACTTCTTTTACTTCTTTCTCAATCCACTCAAAATTAAACACCACACAGAACACACTCACCCCAAATAAAATGATCAACTTGAGAATCCTACTGTAAATCCACTAGATTTACCCAGGTTATTATAATATTTCTACCTATTTATAATAGCTTCAATATGAGAGCTCCAGAAATATTACAAACACTAATAGATTCCTCTTCTTGAGGTAGTTCAAAGTCCCAAAACGTAACAAATTTATGTATTTTTCTACACTACCACTGAGGAATAATTATCTTAAAAGGTCTATAACCAAAATCCTCATCCTCTGATTCCCAAGCTAGTTTTAATTTTCTCCCTCAGATCATACAAACCAATCTAAAAATGAGAAATACACGAAGATAAAGTCACACAAAAAACAGAAAAAAACAACAACAACAAAAAAAAAACCCAAAAGGAAATCTATAAGCAGTATTACACTAACAGTCTAAACTTAGCTACAGACAAAAAAACTTAACTGGTTTACCAAAGCTATAGGCATTTTAGAAGTCCTAAAGAAATTAACTGCTTATAAAAATAGAGTAAATATTTTAGGTAGAAGCATAAAACTAAAAATCATCTCATTCCCTGTCAAAGAGTTCTTCCAAAATGCCATATCCACAAAAACTCATGTTTTGCAAAACTGTTTTTAGGTTGAATCCAATGTATGATGAGTTTCAGGCTCCTCCACTTTGCTCTTTTCCATCAGGTTTGCTTCATAGGTGCAGGGATATTAGCAGATGCCTGCTCAAGGTAGGCCAAGGACGCTTGAGGGATTTCAGCAGGCTTTTTGTGCTGCACGTTGATGTCATCCAGCACCTGCTGCCAATGCCTCAGTTTTGTCAAATGTTTCTGGACCAGGGCATCTTTCCGTTGTAATTCATTCCTTAGTTCTAAGATATCCTGCAATGAAAGCAATGAAGCAAGTCAAAGCAACCTTATGAGAAATGACAGTTCCCAATTTGTTAAGGGCACTAGGAAGTGAACATAAAACACAAAGAATCAATTAGCTCATACTAAGTCTGTTACTCTGCTTGGCTCTACTACTTGAATAAGCCAAAGCATCTCTTCCAATGAAAGATGTCTGTCTAATGCTGAGGGTTTTTATTTTCAATTAATTTTTTTGTAAAATAAGTAATAAGCAAGCTACAAAATTCAAACAAACAGCCAACAAGAAATCAGTCTCTTTCCCAGTCTGGTCCCCAGGTACCCAGTACCCCTGCTAAGAAGCAAGTGCTGAGATCTAAAATATATATTTAAACTGTTCCAAAAAAGATCCATAACCACTGTCCTATCAATTCAGATGATGAAATGTTAAAATATAATTTTCAAGAGCTTTTTATGAATATGAGTATTGTAATTCTTTAATAAAGACCTGGTCTTAAACCAGGTTTTGTTATTACAGGCTTACACCTGTATTGCTATTCAAGTATTCAAATGAGGAAATGATCTGACATGTTGAACTGTAATATCACCTTCTTCTCAACAGTTGGTATCATGAAAAAAAAAAAAAAGCTTTTTCATTAACTGGTCAGCTTGTGGGAGTAGTTACTTCAAAAGCTGCTGTAAAACAACTAATCTCAATTTAGTATTTCTCACTGGGAACACTGCTGACCTTCTGGGCAGGATGATTCACACTCCTTCCCCTGCAGGTGGTTTAGTTTCCTTGGCCAACCCTCTAAATGTCACTAAAGCTTCCCAATTTCCATGACAACCCCAACACATTCCCAAATGACCCCAGTTTTGAACAACTGAGGTAAGCAAAATCTTGAGTTTCAAGCAGCTTGGGTCCCAACATTTACTTGTTTTATTCATTGAACAATATTTAACAGAGCCCTTCGTGTGTATAAGGCACTGGGTAAGTGGAAGCACAAGGAACTGGGGTCAATCCTGTCCAAAATGCACTTACCATCTACACTAAAGGTTTTTCAGCCCTTTCCAAGCAGCTGAACATTTTCTCTAAGAAAAATCTACCATAAAAGCCTACTGTATGAAACAAATAAAACCAGAGCTGTTCTGTTTGAAGCTCTCTGCTTTCACCCCTCCAATCCCTGGCTCCATTACTTATCCAAGTTGTCATGAATATTGACAACCAGCAACATTTTAGACACAATCTATAAACTCTACTGCAACCAAGAGGAAAAGGGTATATCTCATTTAAAGCATAAATGGAATCTTGATGACATTTGCTCTCTCTAAAAGTTGAGGACAAAAGTGAGTTCATACCTCTTTGATAACTTTGTCTGGTTTCTGGACAGATAACTGCAACCTTTTTTGTAGGAAAAAACATTCTGTCTGTCTCGCAATATCCAGAAATTTCTGGATACATTGATCAACACCTGAAAAAAAAAAAACCAAAATATTAATTTAAGAAAAACCACTAGACACATACATCTCCCTCATAAATGAACTGTAAGCATCTCAAGGTGATATATTTACATATATATATGTAAATATATATATGCACTTTCCTCATAGATATATTTACATATATATATAAATAATGCACCTCCCACCCGAACTCCCCAGGTGTTAACCCACATCAATAGGGATAACTCATGATTTTATTGGGTGAATAAAAGGTCTTAACACAACACAAAAGCTGTGAGTTCCTGCAAAGATAGGCAATCCAGAGATCCAGCAATTAGCACCATAATTTCCAGTTAAAATAGAATATTTAAAATATGGTACAAAGAAATGGTAGCACTGGTTATCTCTGGGGACAGAACTTGGGGTGGGAAGTAAGGGAGAAGCACAAAAAATTTTTCTCTGTAACACCTACTCAAAAAAATAATAAAAACCTTGTTGTTTTATAACAGTACACACTATTCTTCTTCTTTGTCCTAGAACCAATATGAAAAATTCATTATAAGCGGCTCATTACAAGTGACATGTCAATAAATTGAACAAAGAATAAAGCATCAACAGTTTATAGAGATTATCTACATAAATCGTATTCCCAGGAAAATTTCTTTTTGGATAAAGCAAGACTGAAACACATCAAATAGAAAATCAGCAATTAGGAATCTTTCCGAGGGCAAGAACATTGTCTAAAAGGAGGGAATTCTTACCAGTTCGAATTTCCTCCTGATCGGTGCCACTGACATAGTCCTGACTCACCAGAGAAGCAAAGCAAGCCTGTGTGATCAAAATAATATTATAAAAGAAAAAATTCATCATCGACATAGCAAAACTTTTACTTCAGAGAAAAATTATTTCTCATGAAGTCATTCAGTGAGTATATTCGATGAGCTAAAGCTCAGTGGGCTTTACACACATTATGACAACAACAAGCCAGTGAAGACACTTGGTAAGCAGAGTCCCAGTTAGGTCTATGGTGGGAGAGCTGCAGGAATGCAGCAGCTGGTATCTGCTGGCACTACCATCTGGTTTCATTTCCTTCCACTCACCCCTTCTCCCACTACCTCATTCTTCACTAGGGCCTGGGACTCTATTCCACTCCCACCCCCTCCCCTGATTTTTATATAACTTGTCCCCTGGCCCACACAGAACTCAGGTCAACTGTCACCTCTTCAGAGAGGCTATGCTGACTATTCTTTCTAAATGGTGCTCTCCTCCCCATGCTCCATCCCCAAACCCAGCTTTATTTCTCCACACAGTTAACTGACATCACATCCAAACTTTTAGCCCCTTCTTATCTGCCCCTCATAGCAGGTGGGGATCCTGTCTGTATTATTCACCATTGCACACCCAGTGCCTGGAATGTGGCTTGGAACAAAAAGGTGCTCAATAAAAAGCTGTTAATTAATTACTGCCTGGAAGGCCTAAGAAAGGGACAAGTTTGATGTCACATGGATAAACAAGTCCCATTAGAGCTCTCTCTAACAGGTAGCAGTGAGAGACACAGGGCTGGGAGCTGGGGGTAGGGGGAGAAAGCAAGAGTTAGAAAGGAAGTCTCAAACCTCAGGAAAGCAGAGTCCTGCCAACACTGAGCAAACTACACTTGGTGTGAGGCAGGAGATCTGGACCCAAATTTAGGCCATCAGCTAAATGTGAGGGCTCTTAGGGAAGCAACAAATTCTCATACCTGCAGTTTCCCCATTTGATTTACAGAGAAAATTGCAGGATTTCTCCTGGGGAATTCCTGTAATCGCACAACAAATCAGGAAAACTCAGAACACCATTCTGCATGTCACTTTGTCAGTTAACTCCCGTTGGATCTGGGGTGTGGGTGGTGGTGCCTGCTTTACGAAACCTGGTCCCCGTGGCTGTCGGTAAACATCCCACCCAGGCGGCCAACCAGTCCCAACGCTGATGAACAAACCTGGGGCTGCTCCCCGAGAGCCAGCAGGGCCACCAGAAGGGGTGGGGGGAAACACCATCTCAGGAACTTGGGGCACCTCTTCCCTTTCCCTCTAAAGAAGCTTTTATAGACAGTTGAACAGTTATATGGAGAAGCAAATGTGAGGCATTCTAGAAAAAGAATATGCCTTTCAGAAGTATACCCAGGACACAGAGCCTTTGCCTGGAAGTCAAGAGACCTAGAAGTTAGTCCTGATTCCCACAAATCCAAGATTTGTTCCTCTATCTGAGCCTCAGTTTATCCATTGGTAAAAGGAGGGGATGGGGCTAGACAGCCTCCAAGGTTTTGTCCCACCACAAGAGTACATGATCTCAAAACACTCATTCCATCCAAAAGCATTTACTGAGCAACTTGCTCAGTTCCAGAAGAATGAGAAAGCCGGACACCTCGAGTAGCTGTGCTCAACAGAAATGAGAAGCAGGCAAGCAGGCAACCTCTATGCTATGATGAGCTCCTTGAAGGGATTGTTTTTTTTCTGGATTCTCTGCATCCAAAACAGGGCCCAATACACAAAGGGCTCCTTCACTGACAAATACTCATCAAGCACTTGCTACCTGCTACCGTTGTATTAGCACCACAAATACAATGGG